>JADDOH010007487.1:0-171020 GCA_016648135.1 Agrypnia vestita
TTACTTGAGCGTTTGGTGGACTAGTTGCTGGTGTCGTTCACTACAGCTTTCTTAAATCTGGCCAGACGATTATGGCAGATGTCTATTGTCAGCAACTGCAAACCATTATGGAAAAGCTAGCTGCTAAACAACCGAGGCTGGTTAATCGCTCTAGGCCACTGCTGCTTCATGATAACGCTAGACCACACACTGCACAACAGACGGCTACCAAATTAGAGGAGCTTTAATTGGAATGTCTAAGACATCCACCGTACTCTCCGGATCTTGCCCCAACAGATTACCTTTTTTTTCGAAATTTGGATAACTTCTTGCAAAGGAAAAAATTCAACTCCGATGGGGCAGTCCAAACCGCCTTCAAAGATTTTATTGATTCCCGTCCGAATGGTTTTTTTAGTAAAGGGATCGATGAACTACCTATGAGATGGTAAAAGTGCATAGATAGCAATAGTACATACTTTGATTAAATAAATATATTATAATAAAAAAAATCGGCTTCATGTTCCTCCCATACTAAAGGCCAATTTCATATGTAAGGACCTAATATTAAAAATGAGTTACAGAGGTGAAAAATTGTTGTTAACTACATTTTTTTAGGGAAAATTAGTGTATTTTCATTTTCTTGTGCATAAATGCTTTTTTTTACTTTGTAAATACTTTTTTGATATTTAAGTCACATAAATCAATAAAAATGAATCTTGAATTAGCAATAAAACATATTTTTCAAAGGCGAAATGCAAATGTCTAATTATCTCAAAATGACATGAATGTTAGTTAACAACTTCTTGCCATGGGGTCTTCAATTGTTATAATACGACCTGATTTAAATCCGATATTAGCATAGTGAAGAGGATTAAAATAGTGTCGTTTAGATGGCTTGGTTAAATTGAACGAATCAACGAATATAAGACAGTAAGAAACGATAGAGTAAAAAATAAAGATAGTAAGAATATTATTCTATTAAGTGCTTCAACAATCGACGGCTTCCACGCGAAGATGTATGGATGTGGTTGAGGCGAGAGTTGTGTGTCAGGACAGTAGAATGTGGTGTTCTATTGGGGTAAACGGTGTGAGGTTAGTACCTAAAAAATTCTTAAACATGTATTTTTATGTTCATTTATGTTGTTGGCCATTGGCGAATGTTAGTATTTTTTTCTCGTGAAAATAACAGAGTTTTGAATTGACTTTATAAAACTGTTTAATTTAATAATAAAACATTTTTATTCTCTGATTTGTTAACAGATTCCTGCAAATATGTTTAATTTAAATTCAAGTAGGTACTATTAAGAATGCGATGTTTAGGAGAGTGTTGATTTAAAAACTGTTTTCATACTTTGTTGTTTATCACTGTGTACTTCATAATTGTTTTTCATACTTAGTTTTTTCACTCTTCTTTTTGTTTTATTGCTTATGATTGTTGATAATTAATATTATGTACTTATTGTTTTTCATATTATTGCTTTTCATACTTTGTTTCTCACTTTCTCTTAGTTTATTGATAACTTATCTGTCAAAAGAATGTGATGTTCGGGAGAGTTGATTTAAAAACTGTCTTTCAGACTTTGTTTATCACTTTTTTGTTTTATTGCTTAATAATGTTGACATTTATTATTGTGTAATTATTGCTTTTCATACTTTGTTTCTGAATTTTTTGCTTTATTGCTCCTTTTTCTCTCATACTGTTGGTTAGATTAGCGCTTAAGATTTGAAATCATATTGGTATTAGTCGATTTTAATTGAGCTGCAGTTGAATAATTGTTTTGTTGGATTTATTGTAACTGAGAACTTGTGAATACACCGTATAAATAAATAAATAAATAATTTTTGATTACTGGTAGACACGGAAAAATATTTTTTCCGCTCGCCTTTATGGATAGGGATTAAATAATAATATTTTCAGAATATTTTGAGTTTGTTCAAATCTTTCAGAACAGTGCTGGATTTATGTCACAGAGACATTATTAATCAATTAATGTATATTATAGATATCTCACAGAGACGAAACTGTATTTATTATGGGAAAGTAGGTATAGAAGTCATTTGGGTGTACATAGGACTTATGACCTATCTTTTTATGGTTGGCTTAAGTGATCACTTTACACAATTGTAACATTCGCCATTTCCACCATGCTTATTCATTTTTTGGAAGTTGTATATATGTTCAAATTGCGTGGAAAGCTTTCACATACGAGTTGTAAGCGATTCTATCATGGGTGGAAATGGCGAATGTTACAATTGTGTAAAGTGATCACTTAAGCCAACCATAAAAATATAGGTCATAAGTCCTATGTACACCCAAATGACTTCTATACCTACTTTCCCATAATAAATACAGTTTCGTCTCTGTGAGATATCTATAATATACATTAATTGAATAATATTTTTGTGTGTTCTGGCAACACAATCACTGGACTTTTTCCACAGAGGGATTATTGATTAAAATAAATTATAGAAGTCTTTATAAGGTGACCCGGGGCTTATGACCTGTGTGAGCTGACTTAAGTGATCACTTTAGACAATGCATCGTGAGAACATCCACACGGTATCAATTTTTTTAAAGTTGTATATAATATGTTCTAAATCAGTCATGATATTGCATACATAGATTTCGCATTTGGTATCGGTACCTCTATATTTTCAAAATGGAATATTAGGCAATATTGTTTTTAATGTACATATATATGATATTCTTTCGAAATATTTAGCATATACACTAGAATACAACTGAAAATTAATATTTTCAATTTATTAATACCTATTATATTTTTATAGACCGTATTTTATAGTTCGTATTTTTATAAGTATGTACGTTCTGAGAACACAATTACTGTATTTTGTCCACACGATAATTATTAATTAAGATAAATTATAGAAAACTCACAGAGGCGAAGCCATTTAAATGGGAAACATGTAAGGAAGTCTTATAGGGTGGCCCAGAACTTACTATTTATTCGATATTTAAATAGCTTCATCTCTGTGAGGCTTCTATAATTTATATAAAAACCTAGTAGACATATCTTTGTATTTTTTTTTCTCGGAAATATTAATGTCAAGAGAATTTTTTTGTTTTATATGCTAGGTAAGTTTTCATTACTAACAACCTGTTGAGGGTCATGACCCATGACCCCGCCAAGTCTCGGTGAACTTCAGTTCTTTGAACTAATTAATCTTTATATATTCGCATTCTATGGAGAAATTATTTGCTACTTCCATCTACACAAATATTCTTCCGCTAATTTCACGAAAGTTGTTTGAAATGAGTATAATCTCAATTAAAATAATTTCGTTGTCTGTCTGTCTCTCCCCGCAACTTCGTGTAACGTCCGTAACATTTCTGGTAATTATTTTTTTCGAAAAAAAAATTGGAAGGAAATTTTTTTTGAACAATAATTTATCGTCTTTGCTAAGTTTTAAATATGTAGTCAATTTTTAAACATCCCACACACGGTGGTGGCGTCTTCCGTTAAGTCTCTGCTTTCGAGTTTGAGTCTGTCTGTCCCGTTCGAAAGACAAGCGGACGGTCTGACAGACAACGAAAATTTTTCTTCCGTTAATTTCACGAAAGTTGTTTGAAATCAGTAGTTATAATAATTATAATACTTTCGTTGTCTGTCTGTACGTCGGTCCGCGTAACTTTCCATAACTTTTTTATGGTAAAATTAAAAAAAAATTAAAATAAATAAATAAATACTTATTCCTCAGGATCCGACAAGTAAAATTACCGTCTTATTTGACTGATTACAGTTTGTGTAAGAATAATAAAAATGAACCAGATCTTCCAGGAGCTCCCTCAGAGCAGAAAATAAATATTGCAAAATATTGAAAATCTAAAAACAGTTTTTGCCTCAGCAGCGTATTATTATCTATCGATAATAATTTAGATTGTTCTAATTTATAATAATACATATCGCACATCCCCATCTAAAAGTGTCTTATCTTAAAAGAACTAAACTCTACGGTGCGAAAATAAACATGAACCATTTTTAAAGGTTAATAATGGAACTCTGTCTTTTAATTTTTTATTACTGTAGTAATAAATTGATACACGAATCGCAAATTCTACTATTAACTTCGAGGATGAACAAGCGGTCCCGTTGAAAAGAGACTCTAGCAGTCGTTTGCACAGAAGAGTTGAATGAACGTATTTATTCTTTTTTCATGGGGTAGGTATAATAATGTTTACTTCACTATTCCGAAAAAGTGTAAGTTATTTAATATTATTGTTACGTGGCGTGGCTCGCTCGAAAATGAAATGGCACAACTCGTAAAATAAATCTTTTATTATCGCTTGTACATTATCTCTGACATTTTACAATCGCTCGCAATTCAACACTATTTTTTTATTCAAACACAAAAGAACAGCTCTCTTTTGTTTTTCTACTCAGGTAAGAACCCTTCCATTTCTTCGCTATTTATTTAATCATGTTAGTTCTTATTTCAACCACTGGGCATACCGGCCTGCCGTTCTGCGCATGTGACACTATTATTATGTTATCTATGTATGACACTTTTCTATGGAACTGTCAAATGTCAACGAACAGCTCGTTACATTATTCTCATTTTTGTAAATAAAATAAGGCGTGCACTAGAAGTATCATACACTTTATTGTAAAGGTTGCACCTTTTTCTTACATTTTTGTGTGTACCTGCATAGGTGATTAATTTGTTTTAATTCGAGCGCTATTTTGTAAATTTTACCATCGTATTTTAAACGCATTTCGGCGGGTTAAAAGCCCAAATTTCGTTAACATAACTAACCGCTACGTTGTGTGTAAAAGCAAATTGCATTTAATGTACTGACCGCATAATTTTTCAACGATGAACCGTAAAATTACTATTGGAAGAATATAATTATTTAATTAGTTATTGCTTGAATACACAGGATGCATCACAAGGAAGTAGAAAGTTGCGAATGCAATAAAAAAATAAGCCCATATTAAAAGTAATTAAAATGTGACTATAGTGAAGATCTTTTTAGTCTTAGTTGATAAGATCTTCTTGGTTGACCACATTTTCATCAAAGTAGACTCATGAACAAGACAAGATAACATATAAAAGTTATAAAATGAAAGAAACTGATTACATTTTCCGCAATGAGATCAGATATATGATCACTTATAAGTCCTTGTGCAGAGGAAGACAGAAGGTACTGAAGGCTTAGCTTTCTTGGCTATTTAAACTCAGAAGGTTGGATGCTGGCGATCTTATATATTATCTTGCACATCAGCCCTGATGATGGACCCTGCAATGGGATCCGAAACGTTGGCCAGAGAGGTCACATATACACGGCAGGATATCCCAGAAAACTATACACAGAAGATATCTTGCACAGGATAAATCGGCATCCTGCAACTTGATCCTAGCCTTCGGGCAGAGACAATAAGAATCGCAAATTAAAATATGTGCACATATTTTAAAATAATTCGGCAATTTACACAAAAACAATAAATTATGTGAATAAAAAAAATTAAATTAATAAAATGATACACTACATTTTGTAAAAAAATTGAAGACTCGACAAACTTACAAGTAAAACATTAGCAGATTTTAATATAAAACTACCAGTGTCTCAGAATGGGTCGCATGTTTCTTTTTTAATTATTCTAATTATTGAAGCTTAAAATGCATGAAAATATTTTCCAAAGATAAAAATTTAAAAATATCTTCTCCATACATCTATTAATCGCTTACAATAAATAATCTATATAAAATTATATGTGTACATGTGTATGTATACATATAATTATGATTATAATCTAATAATATATATAGCACATAATTATGATTATAATCTGTAGAGATATGCCGACTATGACTTTGGCCGACTAGCTGATTAGTCCGTTGCAAAAAGCCGACTAGTCGGCCAAGCCGATCACGACTTCGTGGGCATTCGGCAATTTCCGTGACGCTTCGTTTACAGCTGATTCGCGCGCAAGTCGCAACCGCTACCCGCGAATGCGTCGGAACATGTTTTGTTTACTTCGCATTGATTCTTGATTTTTGCTTTTGCACGGGTCAGAGCGTGTTTTTGTGTAAAAAAATAAAGAAAATACTGTGCAGATATAATAAAATAAAAACATTTATTAATGATCAAAGTTTTTTTTTAACGTAATTTCTCCTATATGCATTTTATTGAGAAATGGATACAAAGTAAGAAGCCGGTAGGTCGGCTTTACCGACTAGTTGGAATATCATTAATAATCTGATGTCAAAAGTGTATGAACAATATGGTCTTTCAAAAATAAAATCAACGCATTATATTTCACAGACTGTGGATATATCTATGTAAGATGGTACAGTACTGCTAAAATTTTGCATAGTTTTTTTTAATAAAAGCCAACAAGGAGTCCATGTTCGATGAAATCTAAAAATAGCGTCGCTCCTGGTTGTATTTTTGTATCGGATTCTATCGTCACAACTGTTGGCAGAAAATAAACAGAGATGTAATTTTCTGTCTGTAGAATTGGTACAGACAGAAGATTACATCTTTGTTTGTTTGGTACACACTCTCTGTTGACAGATTACGGACGTCGCGGATAAACTTGGACACGCTACCTATCTATGTTGCGGGCATTTGTTTTTCAGTGTACATTTTTGTAAGCGGGTCTGCCAGTTAAAATTGTTACGAAAACTGCGTTAGAAATTGTGCGTTTAAAATTTACCGTGTGTTTTATTTTCAGATTTTATTTTTCATTTTGTTTAGCGCTACAACAGGCGCCATGAGGCCCATTAGGGCTGTACATTCTAATTTAGTGATGGGTCCGCTCTGTACTAACTACTACAATGCAGTACTATATTACATTGAAGTGTACACTTCACACTTTTTGAAGTGTAGTGCACACTACAAACTACACACGCTTCAAAGTTATTGAAAGTACATACTACAAATAGTACATTTTATTTGAAACTGTATACTACAAACTACACACTTCAAATTTTAAATTAAAGTATGGTGTTTTCTTATATCTGAAAGATATAAAGATATTTTTATATCTTTTGGGAAGCCGATGTAGATAAATGAAGAAATTTCTGGAAACCGAAACAACCCCAATGGAACAGAAAAATTTTGGCACTTAATGACAAAATGTTTGGAAAATAGGGATTTAATAAATCTCTGGAAACTGAAATAACCCTTCCCCATGGATTTGAAAATTTTCTAGTAGCACACTTTTCAAGAAGCACTTTTTGTACGTCATTACAATTTTGTAGTACTAACAATTAGTTCACTTCAAGTAGTTTATACTAAAAACGTAGTGTACACTTTGTAGTCTTCAAACTGGTGAACGTGTGTGTGTGTGTGTGTAGTCTTCATTTTGAAATGTACTTTTTACGTTACTCACATTAATTACATGTTTGAAATTTGAAGTATTCCGTGATTTGATGGTGTTCTTTTAAGATGAATGCGACAGGTGATCTGAATGTCATGTCAAGTCACGTGAGAGTTTCTCATATTGGTTTACCGTGATAATTATTATGACAGAGAGAGACGACGATATATTTATTGTCGATGTTCGATGTCGACACGTCGACACTGATATATACGGAAACTGCCGATGACAGCCGATCATCTGTTTTCTGTGCAGCCGATCGACTGCAAATATCAAAATGCTCGTATATTATTTGAGTCGAATTTCTGTTCTCATGTCTGAGTATTTTTGTGTCATTTTACAAAATAAAATAATTTTAAGAATAATACAGAATTTATGTGGAATATACTCGGAAAATATATTATTATTTAATTATACAATGTTACTTACTATATGATATTGTTTGAATACGAGTAGGTACTTATCAGCAATGATATAATGAACTGTAGATACGTTACAAGCGTGAAATAGTGGCAAGTGTAAAAGAAGGTAATTACCTTACTTGCATTCATTGTCGAACGGATCTTCTTTGTGATTGGACGCGACGACACGCCGAAAAAAGAGTCCCGGGGAAAAAGAACAGAGTATCGTACACTATTGTAAGAATGAGCATGTTATTTTAGTCACCGTGACTTCAAATTACCAGATTTTTCTGCATTTGCTACATTTGAAATCAGAATAGTATGGCAATAACGTGTCTATTTATAATACGTCAATGCTCAATGCCAAAGCTCTGCTCCTCAATATTCAGTCTCATAGAACAAAATCTTATACTAACTGAGAACTTTCATTTAAGGCAACACTCATTGTTTTACAAGTCTTAGCACAAAACACTCGTTCTCCTTTAGATGGAAAACGTGACAAACCCTGTATTGAATGGCGCGGGCTAAAAAGCCCCGAGTCACGAAGCTTTCAGGGAATTGACACAAAGAAGTCAGGACGGTGCTGTCATTCCTTCCGACTTCTTGTTGCTCCCTCTTAGTCTGTTGTCTCGCTTCTCTAAAGGTCACTTTTAGGGTCGGAGATCTAATAAATAACACTAAAATACACAATTTCCCATTAGCAATAATACTGCTTTTCTATTAACTTTCGCTGAACGAACCTAACCTAACCTAACCGTTATTTCACTTTAATAGTGTCTCTCAATTGGTAAAATACTTTCAGAAGACTTGCTTTTTCTTTTGATAGAACAAAGACATTTTGAATTGTCACAATATAATAATTCATACCCAAACAAAGCACAGCTTTTTATTTGAAATTTTTAATATTTTTATATTGCGCTCTGTAAGGATAAGATTTTTTTTTTTGAAAATTCTATGTTCATTGTGTTAAGTGTGGGTACTCGAAGAGTGAGGATCTCACGTCACGCCAATAGTATTGGTGAAGGGATTAAATAAATTTATTAATTTGTCGGTTAAGACTTTCGTCTAGTTAGTCCCAATTGACAGGGGATCAGCAAATTAGTTCTATTTTCATGGCATAATTGTTTTGTTTAATTTGAATATTAATGTGTCAAGTGTTTCATGTAAGCAGATCTATAAAAAATGTATATTATATCGTTAAATACCCTATGAAAGTGAAAACAATATTTAAAAAACTAACCCGTAAAACCAAGTTTTTATTATACTCCCTTTCTCATTTACTAGTTGAAACAGGTTTGGCTCTTACCCCACGCTTTGGTCTTGAGTCGGGCGACGTTACGAAATGGAGTAATAAAAAATTTCGAAAAATCCAAAATTATACTATAATCAGGTTCCATGTCTACCAGACGCGTTGAAATATTTTCATACAACTTAGTAAGTTGTATGAAAAAACCATTAAAAATTTGAAAAGTCCAAAAATTTATTAATTTTTTTTAACGAAAATTTGATAGATCTTCTTGATCGTCGCCACGAGTCTGCTTGCAAAGTTTCAGCTCAATTGGATCACGGGAAAAGGGTTAAAAATCGATCCAAAGTTTTTTCGTCAAGCAAGCAGACGCCACGAGTTAATATAAAGGGAGTAAAAAGCAGCCTTTAAAATGTTGACTTTGTCCCCGAAGTTTGTACCTAATCCTTTTTAGTCACTTTATATTATGTTTGTGAGAAAAACATCAAAGTCTCGCCCGTGAGCAACACTATCACATTTCAATTACAATACATCTTACTAGATATCAGTTTACTGGATAGGTTTTGAAGAGAAACTTATTTTCTGACGCCTGCATATAATTCTCAGACGACTAAAACATCCTCGTGGAAATGGAATTGAAAATGTAAATAACGGAGGGTGTTTTTTAGAGGCGGAGAACTTTAAATTGAAATAAAACACAGAAAAATGTTTTTAAGATCCATGGAATTGAATTTTTAATTAAATATGATTTCGGGCATATGGAGGTTCACACACCTTTCAGTAAATCAGGCTGTATTTCGGCAAGAATGCCTGAAATGTTGGCTTCCAAGTGCTCAATTGTTTCTGGTTTATTGACATAGATATGTGATTTTACAAAAACCCAGAGAAAAAATCTAATAGCGTCAAATCGTACGAACGAGGTGGCCAGTTAACATGTCTGTTGATGATGTTTCTTTCATAAATTAATTGTATCGCGCGTTGTGTGGCTTGTGTCAAATATTTGCAACATTAATGCCTTCCAATTGAGTCAAGAAAAAGTTAGTAATCATGTCTCTGTACCGCTCACCTTTGATTGTAACCTTCTGACCATCATCATTTTTGAAGGCATACCGATAGACAGACCAAACGGTGACTTTTTATGGATGTAATGGTGTTTCGACAATAGCTTGTGGATTATCATCTCTAAATGCGGCAATTCTGTTTATTGATATAGCCATTACAATTAGCAAACAACAAGGAAGGATGGAAGAGAATGGAAGAGGCCTACATCCAGCAGTGGAGAGATGAAGGCTGATGAAGATGATGAAGAAGAAGAAGAATATATAGCAATTTAAATTGTGCTTCATCACTAAACACATTTGTGAAAATTAAACCTCCAGATTACGCCATGTACGCGCCAGCCATGGCGACCACATGCCCGAAACCATATTCAAATATTAATTCCATAAAATTATCTGTCAAATAAAGCCAATTATATGGATATCACAAACTGTGAAACCACTGGAAAATAAACCACGGGAAAATAAACCACTGGAGTTTTCAAAATTCCCCAAAAATCAAAATATGTAAATCGAACCTATATTCTTTAAAAACGCTTGGCATACGTCACGGATTTTTCAAATGTCATGATTGATTGATTGACGAATTTATATTGCCTTCCACAAAAGGTCACATGTAGAAAATGCAATCCCGATCCCGCGAGATCTCGAGGCATTTTATGAGATCAATCCCGAACCGAAAAATCGGACTAGATTATCGGGAATATCGGGATTGATCAGCATTTTTTATGTTTTGTATGTTTAATTGTATATGTCTATAGAGCTTTTAGTAGGACTTAAAACTTATATTCATGTCACATTCAAATAATGAAAATAGCTTTGAATAATATTTGCTGTATTTTATCAACCTAACATAGTAATAAAAACTACTACTAGTTAATAGTTTTTACTCTACTACATTGATTGATTGATGTTTGGAAAAACGCCTACAAATACTTTAATGCAATGATTAATAACGAGCATTTTATTAAAATTGCTGATATAAAAATGCAAGGCATTGTCGTTAATTGCTATTCAGCTCTTTAAACAAAAAACAAAAAAAAGTATTCGGGATCCCGATCCGTAGGGATCCCGCGGGATGGCAAATTCTAATCTCGAGGGATCCCGAAAAGGCAATCCCGACTCGGTATTGCATTCCCTAGTCACATGCAAGTAGGACACGCATTACCGAATTTTCATAAACTCGTTTATCGGTAAACATGGCTGAATCGCATTACCAAATTACATGTAAATATATTCATCATTATCATCATCGTCATCACTCTTGGTACTACAACCCTCGGTGGGTCTTGGCCTCCTCAAGAGTCTTCCTTCACTCATCTCGGTTTAGTGCCAGCTCTCTCCAGTTCAGAAGCTTCAAGGCAGAAATGTCTTTGAGGACGTTGTCACTCCATCTTAATTTTGGCCTTCCTAAGCTCCTTCGCCCTATTGGCCTTGAGTTCAGCAGGGACTGGTGCTGGATGCTCGGACATTCTCTCCACATGACCGAGCCACCGAAGTCTTCCCAGTTTTATAAATTTTGTGACGCTTGGCTCCTTAAATAGAGTATAGAGCTCATTATTGAATCGTCTGCTCCAAAGTCCATTTTCTAGAACCGGTCCGAAGATACGCCTCAAAATTTTCCCTTCTAAAACGTCCAGTGCTCGCTCATTCCTCTTAGTTAGTACCCACGTCTCAGCTACGTACGTGAGCACTGGCCTAATAAGCGTTTTGTACACAAATATCTTGGTACATACATTTATAATTGTAAATATATTTATAATTACCAATATTTCGATTATTCATTTATTTTACTTTCTTGGGCAATTTAAATATAATATTTAACTGAGATGCCATGAAAGAGTATCAACAGGATCGGAAAGTGTTTACTTCATATTTGTTGACGCAGAAATTCTTAGAATTCTGAAAATTTGGTGGAAATATTTACTTTAACATTTGATTATCTGGCAACAATTGATTCTATAAATCAACGCAGCAATATAACGCCTACTTGTTATTGGCAAGAACACTATAGGGGTGAAACGCCAGGAAAAAAAGAAGAGAAAGAATGATTTTTCTCTTCATTAGGAGACAAAACTGCATTTGAAATTCGATCCAGCCTAATCGATGAAAATCGTATGAAATCCAAAAGCATACATCTTCATAATTTTTCAAGAACTCAATACTGGATTTTATCCCCCCAAAAGGTTTTATACCAATCAAGATACATATATTATAGAGACATAGAGACAAAGTTACTTTTTTATATTGGTAGGTAATGTAGGAAAGTAGATATGGAAGTCTTTTCGGGTGTTCAGAGAGTTGACGACCTATCACATGGCTGACTTAACTGATCACTTTACACAATGTAACGTTCTTCAATTCCACCTTTGATAGACAACCACATCTTTCAATTTTTTGGGTAACGAAGCTAAAAGGAGTCGCGCACTTCAGTCAAGTAACAATTGTTTGAAGTTGGCACAATACTACCTAAGGATCTGGAATCACCTCCGACTTTCGAGAAACATCTCCAAAAGTCTGGAAAATGCGAGGAACTTCTCGAAATCGCGGGAAGCGTCTCGGAATTTCGATAACAGCATTAGCCACTATAAATACGACACGCGAGAGTAAGGAGTGAGTTATTTTCCGCGCGCGTTGACAGCGATAATACAAGCGAAGGTAGCCGCGGGCGGTGGGTCATGCCGACCAAGCAAGCGATAGCGGCGAAAAGCCAGTGGTGCCAAGCGAGCGGTAATTTGACAGCGATTCTAGAAAGTTCTTACGTAGCGAAATAAAACCGAAGCGAAATTAATAAGTGCGGAAATTGATGGAATATTCTAGTGAACATTGAATAAAGTGTTAAACCGAATATAAAGTGTATATTTACGAGTGATAAACTTGCGAAATAGTTTAATTCAAAGAATAGCGTTACATTTAATAGCGATAAGCGACTTTGTACGTTAGAATAATTTATTAATCGGTATTCAATAAATCCGTTATCACATTCCTGCGGTTTCATTAATTCATCCTGCAGCCACGACACGTGATAATATGTTTAATATACACACTTTGTTCCATACGAGTTTTGTATTTTTACTACCGCCACCTGTGGTTGAAAATTTTGTCATTCATGTCGCCGTTGGTAATGAGATATCTTTATTTTTTTTATTGGAGATTTTAAAGCAATATTCTTTAAATATGTAGGTATATGAAATTAACGATTTATTATATTGTTTAATTTTTGATCCCGACGCGTAGAGTAGGCGCGAAACCTGTTTCAATGAGAAAGGGAATATAATAAAAACTTGGTTTTTATGGGTCAGTTTTTTTAACTCCTTTTTGACCAGTTTTTATATTTATGTGTTCAATAAAACGGATATGTTATACGAACCGTATATTTTACAGAGAAGCAAATCTCGACGTTTCGCTCAAGTCTTATTCAGCTTCATCAGGATCCGTTTAATTGAACACTTAAATATGTCCAGCGACCACATTAATAACATTAACTAGTTAACAGTTTTTATACATTCAGAATATTTTGAGTATGTTCAAATTTTTCAAGAACACAATACTGGATTCTATCTCCAGGGGGGCATCATTAGTCGAGATATATTATAGCTTTCTCGCAGAGACGAAGACTTCCAAAAAGAGTTTCGTACCTACTTTCCCATATAAAAAATATATAGGTTTAAGTAGCTTCGGCTCTATGAGACGTCTATAATATATCTTGATCGATAATTTTGTTACTAGTTCTAGTGGCTAAGGGATTTTTATTAATTCGATGTCACGAGTGGGACAGTATTTTTCGAAAATCAAAAATGACGTAAAGCCTCCTTGCTAACGAAAAGGGTTTGCAACGTAATGGAAAAGTATTTTTAGATTTCTGGTATTAGATTACTCATCTGGAGGGCGATCGTTTTCTTCGGAAAGAGATTAACAATCTAATTTACAAATCCTCGTTTTCAATTTGACAATTTCTTGTTTTTATGTACAGTCGAAAGTAAAATTATTTGGCTGCGAATTAAGGCCCAAATTCAGAGTCGATACTTAGATGATTTAAAGATTAAGGTACACGTACCTTAACCTTTAAATCATTTAAGTATTGACTCTGAATTCGGGCCTACGTGGCTTGACATACACTTGTCGACTAGAACCCAACCTTCTTCAAAACAAGACAGTATAATGACAGTCAATATTACACTGCCTTGTCCAGAAGAAGGTTAGTTATTAGTTAGTTAGAAGCAACCAAAACTTTTATTTTTATTGTTTTTAACAAACAGACCGTCGACGGGTCATTAATGACCCTAATATATGATAATAATAGATGATCCTAAAACAAGAATATGACACAATTACACAATACACTTTCTACGATAAATTGAAATAATACTAATAATTATTCTACCATATATCTATATACTATGTTTTATAAGTACACATTATTGTTAAATATGCCTGTCTCAACACAGATATTTCTAGTGAGACAGGCACAGTCCAACCAATATATGAATTAAATAGAAATAAATAAATAGACAGTACATAATAAATAATAGGTAATAAATAAATTTATACACAATACGCAATACACTTTTAATGATTAATAAAGATTAGATGATGCCTTAATGATAAAATAAACTGTAAATAATATTTAGAAAAAATATCGGAAATCAATAAATACAATAAAACATGTATTTATATATGTATACTAATGAAGTGGTTCGAAATTAAATATCATTTTATTTAATTAAACAGAACTGTTCTCAATACCGCCAAGAATATTATATGGAAAGTATAGGCATATAATATATTGTTTCTGGGGTTTGTTCAAAGAATTTGTTATCAATTGAAATTGCAGGTTATTTTATAAAATAAGCCCTAATTATCTACGTTATAAATTATTGTTCTATATATAGACTTGTTTACTTCTACTATTAAAATACTTTTTAGATCGAATTTAAATTTTTCGTTTTTTTTGCTTAACAAGCAATGAAATATTATATTAATTTCATGTTTCACGAAATATCTATTTCCCTACTGTTCATTTTGATGTCATTTCTTTCATGTATTAATTTTGTCACGTGTCGTTGCTAGGAAGGAATGAATAAAAACAACGGAAATTAGAGATTTATTAATTAATGATTAATTAATATTTCAAACCAAATTAGTCAACTTATTTCCTCCTCCTATTCGGAGCAGAGGAGATCCGTGGTTCGAATCCCGGTAGCAGCCAAATATTTTATCGTAGATTTTATTTTTATGTATGTCTTTCTAATTGATTAATTAATTTGGTTTTAAATTTCACAGAACTGAAAAAATTCTGAAAAAAAATCTGAAAAAACTTCACAATAAGAATGTTTTCTTGAATATAATATTTCAATGTATAGAGTCACTTTAAAGAAATTAAACTTAATGCTATTCTTAAAATTAAACTATTTCATAGTATATCACTCGTAAATGAACACATCATTAAAAAATATTGATTGTATTATTTGCATGTAGGTATCTACTTATATTATTTGATTAATAACACCTACATGTTTCGGAAAAACATTTCCAGCGTCAGGGTGTTATATATATGTCAAAATATCAAAATGAATAATATCTTTTGTTTTTTATTTTTCTAAATTATTTTTAAATATGCTGATGTTCTTGATTTGAATTTTTTTAGAATTTTTAGAATAAAAAATGCATTTTTTTCCAATAATTGCGAGTAATCAAGAGCTTCAGCAATAATATTAAAAAATAATTTTTGAATAATTTAGAAAAACAAAAAACATTATTCATTTTTATATTTTGACATATATGTATATAACACCCTAACGATGGAAAGGTTTTTACGAAACATGTAGGTTTAATTAATCAAATAATATAAGTAGATACCTACTTACAAATAATACAATCAGTATTTTTTTAAATGTCAATCTTCAATGTTGCTGAACCAATTGAAAAAAAAACACTTTATTTTTGCTGAGCACCCGTATTTAATGAGCATTAGCCAATTAGGTCCCAAAGCACAAATAAGCATAAATAAAGCGAATAAGAGCGAACTTGATTATACTCTTTATTTATTGCTCGAAATTCACGACTGGCCACATTGGGCGTCGTCTTGCGCGTACTTTGCGACCTGTCTGAACGAACTGTCTAGCACAACTCTGCGCGGCGGCCTAGGTCCGCGCTATTTATATCCAAAAGCTAGATATTCGAAGCTCTTAGATTTTCTAATGTTTAGAAGAAAATTCTCGTCACTTTTAGTCTTTTTGAGGTGTTCC
The DNA here is from genome assembly GCA_016648135.1 of Agrypnia vestita. NCBI lineage: Eukaryota > Metazoa > Arthropoda > Insecta > Trichoptera > Phryganeidae > Agrypnia > Agrypnia vestita. Next base: position 16,279 of record JADDOH010007487.1, read on the forward strand.
AGAGTGCGGTAGTATGGTCCAGAATGTAGTGGAAGGTTCTAGAAGTTTCGATGTTTTTGTTGTCATTGACATATTACGAGGGAGTCTGTAAGTAATATCTTTAGCCATTTCGTTACAATATTATCATAATATTATGATATTCTATTATAATTTTATATCTCATCTTAAGGGTGTCCTTTCCTTCCCTTTCTTTTTGCGAAATATTTTTTTCTAGAAGCATGCCCTTGTACTGCGTATATCTCTCAATATTAAAACTTGTTCCAGAAAAGAAAGATTGTATGAAGAAAAATAGATTAAAAAATCATTATTAAGTACCTATGCATATATGCAATTTTTCTGCTCCAAAAATTTTGTAAAGCACTGCCCCATAGAAATAAGTTAGATATTTTCAGAATTTTTATGAATCAACAGCATATGGTTTATAAATAATACTGTACTACAATGAAAATGTACCCTCTCTCCATTATATATGCCCGACATCAAAACCAAACTAGAAATTTACGTATTTTTCCAAAAAACTAAGTGCAAAATAATTTTTTTCGAAACGAAATAAACATTCAAATTCAATTCTTGAAAGAAAATTAAAATGGTAAAGTTATAATCTCATTCTAAATACTATATTTAATTGTTTCAAATTATACGGAATTTAAAGTTTTAAGGTATTTAAGATTCACTGCCACTATTATCTGTGTACAATTTAAAAATTTATGTAAAATCCACGATTATGGGTAGTACCTAATGAATAAAATATGGTTGTTCTCTAAAATAGGTTACTCAAATACAATACTTTAAATAAATAATATATTTTAATCACACAGCTGGTGATTTATGAAAGTATTTTATTTACCTTATAATGCTGGAGTGTCTAGTAAGTCTTAAATTAAATTTTAAAGAAAACTTTCGAAATTCGCATACATAAATAATCCTGTAACGAAATTATCTCTGAATGTTACGTAATTATACTGTACGTCTATTGCTAATTAATTTTTTAAAAAATCAACTTTTTAGTCAGAACAAACATATCTGCTTAGTAGTGCCCTAAATCAAAACCTAGCATCCCTTTACGTTAACACTCAAGAACAAGACGGTAGGGGAGTGTTAGTGGTCTGTTAGCGTAGGTGTTGGCGGTCGGTGGGTGCGGTTCGCTGGAGAGTTTAATTTAATTCTGAACATTCAAAACTTTATCGTTTTGAATTCCACGGCGAATGAACTTGTAAAGTGAATGCAGTGACTGTAATAATTCTAATGTTTTTATTAGAAAAACTAAAAGGGCATCGCACCATCCCTTCATAGAATACGTTTTCTGGTTCGAAAAAATTATTTAATATTCAGGTAAATAACTCTACTAAAAATAAATGATATACTCGTATGTGTAAATCACGCTGCAAGTGAAAATAGTGCTGTGGGGGTGCGTGCATTCTCTTCCTTCGTCTGTATTTCTCAGATGTACGAAGATAGGGCTTCACCCACGTTTGCAGTTACAGTAGCCGGCAAACATCTTGAAATTTTATGGCGTAGTGGGGGGAAGCTTGCTCATGTACCATTCTACCAACTAGACCCAAATTTTGTCTTCTGCGCATTCTCCCACTACGCCAAAGAATTTCAAGAAGTTTGCCGGCAACTGTACTAATGAAGATATTAAAGATGATGGTGGTCACCACTAGGGAATGCAATCCCGAGTCGAGATTGCCCTTTCGGGATCCCTCTATTTTGAATTTTCAATCCCGCGGGATCCCTATGGATCGGGATCCCGAATACTTTTGTGTTTTTTTTGTTTATAGAGCTGAATAGCAATTAACGACAACGCCTTGCATTTTTATAACAGGAATTTTAATAAAATGTTCATTATTAATCATCGCATTAAAGTTTTTGTAGGCGTTTTTCCAAGCATCAATCAGTCAATGCAGTAGATTTAGTAGTACTTTTTATTACTGTATTAGATGAAATACAGCAAATATTATTCAAAGCCATTTTCATTATTTGAATGTGACATGAACATATAAGTTTTAAGGACTTACTAAAAGCTCTAAAGACATACACAATTAACATTCAAAACATAAAAAATGTTTAACAATCCCGATAATCCCGATAATCTCGTCCGAATTGCCTCGAGATCTCGCGGGATCGGGATTGCATTCCCCAGTTTCAGGAAAGACGGAGAATTCGTCCAACGTCACGATGTGTCTGATTTATTTTAAATAAAAGTGGACAATTTTACAGTTACAATGTACAATTGGGTACAAGTGATAATGCAACTAATTTAGAACAGAGCCTTCGGCGTAGCGCGGGTAGTCAAGGGAACTGAGATATCGGCTATGAGTCGCACTGTGCTTCATACTATTCTCGAAAAAAGAACTTTCTTGAAGTCGGCGTTCTGTATTTCTGCTGACGGTCCGATTGAGAGTTCGTCTGCCTGGTGTTGAAATCTCTGGCGTTTCATACTGGTGCCTTTGTTGTCGAGTGTCAATCTTACAAGTGTGCACATTCCTGTTACGTCTACGCCCGCATCTCGCGTAGTGTATGCCCGCTGCCCGTCTATTCTATTCGTCTATTCGTAGCATTCTACAGCGGTCACGGAGTGGAGTGACCCTAGCGTCTGCTGCAAAGTGCCTCGTGTCTATACTTTGTATTGCTTAGTTAAGGATGGCTATGTTATATGTGACTGCTACAGTTCTTTACAAATATATTAAGCTCGTTATTAATACTGTCCTGTTACAAATTTTCTAGTTTGCTGGTAACAGCAAACAAAATAATAATATTTTTATTTTTTAATAATCTCACGACTGACTGTTCCACTTACCACGAAGTTTATGAGGTGAGCACCTTACATAGAAGCGATTTTCTATCCTATGCTTTTAATGCTATCATCTAATATATCGACATGACCGCTTAGTTGCACACCACGCGTTATGGTGGGCCTTTTTATTAGATCCGCTATGCATTTTGAGACACGGAATGCGTGACCACAATTAGGAAAAAAGTTATTCGGCACGAAAATAAGCCATAATTCTCTAGTAAGTTCTCCAATATTCTAGACCTTCCAGTCTTCGTAGCTCGAGCCTGCAGTAACTGAATTTTCTCAGTTCTTTTTTTTTAGAATTTTTATCTTTATTTTTTTAATTTTTAATTTTTAATTTTAATCTTTTTCAGAATTTTCGGTTCTTCTGATGCACAAATGTAGGATATTTTCCTATTCTACACATATGTAAATAAAGAAAAAAATCTTATACAGTAATTATATACTACAGTCTACTAGGCAGGCGTGTGCTATGAGTACATCGAAACATGACGCTTATGCAAACGTACATTTTGGGAAAAATAACGAAATAAAATATTGTCACGCGTCGTGGCTACGGAAGGAATGAATAAAAACATGGTAAGTTGATTGGCAATTTATTAATTATTGATTAATTAACTATTCAATATACAAAGTCACTTAAAACGTATTAAGTTTAACACTATTCTTCAAATTACACTTTTTCGCAGTATCACTTTACTATCGCTGGGTAACACGCATTTATCATTCACTAGAACATTAGATCCAGTTTAGCATTCGCTTAATTTATCATTGGGCGTCGTACTGCGCGTACTTCGCGGGCGATTTCAACTGTTAACCCTGAACATCCTGAACACGGCTCTGTTTCGTATTTATATCCAAGAACTAGATTATCGAACCTCCTAGATTTTTCTAGTATTTAGGAGAACGTTCTCGTCGCTTCTTTGCTTTTCCAGGTATTTCTAGACGTTTCCATAAGCTTGTAGAGCACCCTAGATTGTTATAGGTCGTTCTTGATGTTTCAGTAGTGTTACGCCATTTTCAAGGAATTCGGAAAGTGCGTATATACTTTTTAGTATGCCGTTTCGTGACAATATTTAGTGTGTGTGTGTGTGTATGTGTGTGTGTGTGTGTGTGTGTGTGTGTGTGTGTGTATGTGTGTGTGTGACAGAATACTGTGGTACTTTATAATCTGAATAATAAGGCAATGATTGTGATAGGAATATTACGAGATGTACATTTTATTTGGATTATTTTTTCAGATATATGTTCACGTAAATGTCAAGCTTCCATATTCTCACTGCACGATCCTGCTATTGGAGCAATAGCGGCATTTCTTAAACATTTCTCAGCGCCTCCAAAAATCTTTTGGTTTTGGAGGCGTCTGGTAACGATCCCGGTATTGAAAGTCAATGTGAATAAAGCAACGGGTGGAAATAAAACAAAATAAAAGGGTAATAGTGAGAGGGTATATAAGGGTTATGAAAATTTATTCGCGTTGTTTGGAGGCAAATTTTTCCGGGAGATCTGTTGATAAACTGCTCTTATTGAAGTCATTGTTTTAAAATCTGATTTCACAAGTAGGTACCAAATGTCCTCGCAAATATTTCATGACAAGATTTAATTAACAAATTGATAGCTGTACAACGAGAGAATAATAATCTCCTTGTGTTTTTAAGGCGATGAGATTTGGGATGGTAAAATTGCGTGAGAAGATTGATTTCACTTAAAAATTATGGCACGGAATTAATTAAATCTAGTCAATGTTTCAAACCATTAAGCAATATAATTACTGTCTAAAAACTTGTCTAATAATAATCGGAATTATTGTAATTTTACAATATTTTTACTCCCGTTTTAAGTGTACAAAAGGAGCCTCTGAAAAATAAGTGAAAAAATGATGAAACATTCGTGTATTTTTCAGTGCTATCCACAACACTCATGTATTATTTAGTACCCATAACACTCATATATTATTCAGTACCCATAAGCGTCAAACTTTCTTTTGACATTCTTTAGAAATTCACACGCTAGAAGGCCGCGACACACCTGTAAGCAAATTAAAATATAAAGATAGGTAGATAAAGAACCTTTTTTGTGAATTCATTGACACCGAAAATTTAATTTAAAACCAAAAAAAAAATAAGGCACAAAAATGCTATGCAACAGTAATTGAAAAAATGAAAATTTATCAAACTTAATAATGTCGCTGTCTGTCTATCTGTCTGACTGTCTGTCCCCGTAATTTGGCGTCCGTACTTTCGTTCAAATTCACGGCAAAAAAACGGCCGGAGATGAGGCTTGAATCCCGGGCCACCAAACCCAAACCGGCCGATTAACGCATGTGGCTACGGCCGCCTCTCCGCAGATCGTCAAAAAGATGCTATAAATATATTCTAGGACGCGAACCAAAGTTCCGTCATTTTAGCTAGTAGCTAGTAATGTATAAAATTTCTACTTCAATAAGAGCAAAATAACTAATATATTTTTCAGGGCCAATGTTCAATTTTCTGATCATTGGCCTCGATACATGTTGATAATTAAATGATAATTAAACTGTTTTTTTAACAAAGTGTTTTCTTTTATGTGTTATATTTCCAGTGAACTGTAAATATTACACACAAATATGCGATGCTAAAAATGTATACATTGTATTACACTCACTCGATTCTGTATTGTTTTTTGTGCTCAATAACTTAAATAAAACCTATGGTCTTGTATAAAAGTAATATACTAAACATTATTTACAATTGTTAAGAAAATATAAGCAATATTCGATAGGCAGCGGTTGTGAAATTCATTTTTAATATCTTAGAAATGATCAATTGTGTACGCAGAATATGTTTTCTGACGAGTGGAAAGCTGACGTTTTGAAGATAAATTTATACTAAAATAATTAAAAAATATTCAATATTAATAATGTTATAAATTTGTCTTTATCTTACTCTAATTCAATTTTAAAATAAGTTTTGTTCAACATTCTAATCAAAATTTACTACTCACAACAGCGTTTTGAAGATAAGTATTAAATTTTGTTGACTGCTTGATTTAAATAAATATCTACTGCACTATCTAGTGGCAAATATTGTTCTAGCAGAAAGCATGATATGATTTAGTGCTTTCTGGCAGAAGAAAAAAAGAATAATATGTCTTAATGATTTTATTAACTTTATATTAGAAAGAGCCAAACAGAAAATCTTTTTGGAATTTATAAAAAAGTCTTGGGATGAATTTTCCAACAGTGGAAGTTTATCACCATTTCCTAAGACAACCAAAAGAAACAGAAGTGACGGGACTGTCACTGATCAACGGATCAACTGTCACTCGTGAAGCTCACGATACATTTCGGGATAGTTTCGACAAAGTGGCAAATAATAATAACAGTCAGTGAATCAGTGTCAGGATCAAGAAAAGAACGCAATTGCAAGCGAGATTGACTCTTATTTGAAGACAGTTCGAATCGATCATAATCGCGACTATTAGGCATATTTGGTGGTCAGTTAATTCAAAACAGTATACAAATTTGACAAAGTTTAACAGAATTTACCTGTCGGCTTCTTGCAGCAGTGCTTAGAGTGAAATACTATTTTCTGAAGCCGGTCTTATCCCCTCAAAATACAGAAAAATTAGTTTTCATCCATCTTAATCTGCCATTGGTTAATTTTATATATTAACCAATTTGTTGATTAAATAAATAATAACAATTTTTCTATTATTGTATAGTCTTTATTTGCCTGCAAGTATCTTCCTTTATCAATATACTGGCGATACTTTTTTTAAATTTTCGCAATTTCACGAATCCGGTATCCGCCGGATATTAAAAATAGGTCGCGTACCGGATAGTTACCGGATATCCCTTTCATCTCTATTAGTAATCCTCGATGACTGCATTCAAAACATTTTTTTTATTTTTGGATATTGCTGCCTTTGGTTTCGTACCCCACAGTTCTTTGTCAAATGCATGCTTTGTCCTGCCGAATAGGCTTCATTCGATGTTCTCTTACAATGCGTTATTGAGCTATAAATAATATCATTCCATTTTCAGTATCGATGGACGGCTTTAGTCACAATGAAAATGGAACAGCCCGTGATAAGGCTTTCGGGGTGGTTTCCATCATGCACAGTAAACAAATCTTCTTGTCGGCTTGTGTATCATATGACTCCAGGTTGGAGGACAAATTATTTGTAAATATTCTCGAATAAATTCGATCTATTGTCGAAATATTGACATTAAAAAACGTGTTCTCCCGAAGTGTTGACACGACACCCTATTCTTTGCGGAGTGTCAAATTTCCTGGAGTGGCGCACCGCGTGTCGTGTGCGGTGAGCGCACCCCCTTCCGAGGGGCGCACAGTGGTCGGAAAAGACAATCTGATCGAGCGAAATTATTTTAGTGTTTATTTGTATTCTATACCCATTAAATAATAATAAAAAACCAATTTAAAGATATAAAAAGTAAAATGAATGTAGTATTGAAAACTTGATTATACCACCTAACCATACTTTATATTTAATTCTAAACTTTCTTTATGACGTCCACAATTGATCCACTTTTGACGTATTTGTCCACAGAAATTTAACAATTTTTTTTTATTATACCTTGTTGTATTAATCGCCCTTAAAACAGCTTTTTTTACTTCCTTTAGAAAAGTCTCGTTAATCCAACTTGATACAACCGGCCCTAAAGCATGCAGAAAAAATTTACGATATTTTGTTAAAAACAAATCGTGGCATTGTAGAATATTAATTGAATAAAAATGTGGATTATATTAAAAAAAAAGTTACCTGAGTTTATCGATTCCATAGTTCGAAGAACAAAATTCAAAAATATAAACACACCACTTTGGTACAAACACTTGTATCCGACTGACAATAACTCAACTTTATTTTTGTGCAACAACATGTCACTACCTGCTCGACTAGACACGAGGGATTTATTCTAGGTAATTAACTATTAGTGGGACTTTATTACCCAAGGAACTAAGTTTATTTCGCTGCATATATTTTATTTATATTACGACTTTCGTTTTTTGAATGTTGCGCTCACAGAATCTAATTTTCAACCTTTGTGGGGCGTGGAGATTCCTTTCGGCACTAAGTTGCTGGAAGGAACGCCTGTTACTTTGCTGCCGATTATCCGATGACAGATTATTCAGCAAGTTTGCCAGGCTTTATGAATCGAAAATTCCACTAGGGAGGATTATTAGATAGGATTAGATTCTCTAGTCATAAACTAATGCATGTATTTTATTTGTTTATGGCAAAAATGTGTTGTAAGCATTATATTAAAAATTAAACCAAGAAATATTAGATAGGATTAGATTCTCTAGTCATAAACTAATAAAGATATTTTATTTGCTTATGCCAAAAATGTGTTGTAAGCATTATATTCAAAATTAAACCAAGAATTATTAGATAGGATTAGATTCTCTAGTCATAAACTAATATATGTATTTTATTTGTTTATGGCAAAAATGTGTTGTAAGCATTATATTAAAAATGAAAACAAGAAATATTAGATAGGATTAGATTCTCTAGTCATAAACTAATACATGTATTTTATTTGTTTATGGCAAAAATGTGTTGTAAGCATTATATTAAAAATTAAAACAAGAAATATTAGATAGGATTAGATTCTCTAGTCATAAACTAATAAAGGTATTTTATTTGCTTATGCCAAAAATGTGTTGTAAGCATTATATTAAAAACTAAACCAAGAATTATTAGATAGGATTAGATTCTCTAGTCATAAACTAATGCATGTATTTTATTTGTTTATGCCAAAAATGTGTTGTAAGCATTATATTCAAAATTAAACCAAGAATTATTAGATAGAATTAGATTCTCTAGTCATAAACTAATACATGTATTTTATTTGTTTATGGCAAAAATGTGTTGTAAGCATTATATTAAAAACTAAACCAAGAATTATTAGATAGGATTAGATGCTCTAGTCATAAACTAATACATGTATTTTATTTGTTTATGGCAAAAATGTGTTGTAAGCATTATATTAAAAACTAAACCAAGAATTATTAGATAGGATTAGATGCTCTAGTCATAAACTAATACATGTATTTTATTTGTTTATGGCAAAAATGTGTTGTAAGCATTATATTAAAAATGAAAACAAGAAATATTAGTTAGGATTAGATTCTCTAGTCATAAACTAACAAAGGTATTTTATTTGCTTAAGCCAAAAATGTGTTGTAAGCATTATTTTCATAATTAAACCAAGGATTACAATTTTTCTCCTGCAAATCTATTATTTCGCTTCTATTAACCGCTACTTCCGTACTTCCCACTACACACAATTTTCGCTACAATGCGCATGCTTCGCGTGCGCTTCATCCAATTTTCGCCCAATGCGCCAAAAGAAGATTACTTCAATAAACGATTTCAAGTTATATGTATAATGTTCTCGTATGTTTTATATAACAACGTCGAAAGATTTATTGATTACAATATCCAACTATTAACTCTTTATTCTAGACTGTTGAATTTGGTTGAAATGAAATTCACGAACAAAGAATTATATTTGCTCAAAAGAGTTTTATAGATATGATAACACAGGAATAATAGAACTTCCTGTATTGAAAAATAAGCAATTTAGCACGCAAGCATTTTCAAAATTAATTTTCTTCTGAAAAATACTCATCCTTGTTTCGACCTCCAACATGAAGGCCATTCAGATAACAGTTTATTCGTAATATCGTTACGATAAAATGACAAGTTTAATAAAAAAAAACCTTTTTACTATATTTAAGTAAAGTTTTTTTCAATGTTCAAATATGGACAATTTTTCTTTTCTTTTTCTTTACAATATAAAATAAATCGAAAACTGTTTCGTTCTTTTTTATTAATTTTTTAAATATTTTTAATGATGTGTTATTTTTTAAGTTATTTTCTTTTGGCGCATTGAGAATAAAAACTTTATTGTAATGGAAGTTACGCACGCACAGTGTGCTCATTGTAGCGGGCACTTATACACTTGAAATTGATGTTCCAGTAATATCTCAATGTCGCTCTTTAAGGTCGATTACCTAATTTTAAGAAGAATATAATATATGACATTAAATAAATAATTAAATAAATAAATAAACATAATAAATTCGTTCAAATTCACGACTAAAAAACGATATTTCACGGCTGGAATAAGACACGAACCCCAGCCGCGCGGGCAGCAACGTAGCAAGTAGCAACCACCGTTCTCCTTAGTCCGTCAAAAATTTAATATATTATGTATATCTATATTACACACTAGCCGTACACTTGTGAAAAATCATGGAACATCATTTAAATAATATTTATTTATATTTATACATAATAAAAATCCCATCAAACGTCAAACGTAGGAGGCGTAAATTATTTAATTTAATCTAAAATATATATCGCATATTTTTGACGGGCCGCGGAGAAGCGATGGTGGCTATGTCGTTTAATTACCACGTTGCGGTCTGCGCATTCGAGGTTCCAGTCCCTCCCCAGCCATGTTTTTTTTCCAATTTCATTTTTGCCGTGAATTTCAGGAAGTTGCGAACTTGCGGGATAGAGAGAGACAGTTGCAACCCATCAAAAATTATGAACTTTTACATGTCGGTTCCTAAAGAATAAGTATGCAAATTTGAACAAATTTTTGTGGAACTTATTTCGTTGAACCAAATGTCCGTAGACCTTTTATCATTAGACCAAATATATATTCGGTCCAGTACATATAAACGGAGTTTGGATAATACGATACAACGAGGAGGTCTACAATATTTACAATGAGCCCAACATAATACAATTTATCAAAATAGGGAGGCTGCGATGGGCAGGGCACGTAGAAAGAAAGAGTGAAGAGAGAATGCCAAAAAAGATTCTCCACACAAGGCCCCAAGGTAGGCCCAGCGTTGGTGGACCCAAACTCCGACAACTGGATGGAGTGCAAGACGTGAAAACTATAAGCATCAGGGATTGGAGGAGTACATGTCAGGATAGAGGAAGATGAAGAGGAATGTTGGAGGAGGTCAAGGCCCACAATGAACTGTGGAACCATTGATGATGATGATGGAATGTCCGTGGACATTTTGTCAGTTACGGACGTTACAGGAAGTCACAGACAGACAGACAGACAGTGAAATTAGTCTTATTGGGATTAAGAGCAGGACTTATCTAAGACGAGAACCATTAATTTAATAAAGTTTTTGTTTGCCGACAAAATGATCGACAATGATCAATGTAGATTTTTACAATTAAATGCTTTGAGAGTTATATTATAATGTATAATTTTTTCTTTATTTTAGTTTTTGATTATAACTTCTATCGCGTTCTATCTTTAGATACAATGCAGATATTGTCTAGTTATAATAATGTATTGTTTTTTATTTTTTTAAATTCACACTTGCCAAACTCTTAAAAAAAAGGTATATTAAATAATTTTTCAAAATCTAATTGGACAATTTTTGCGATCAATTTTCCGTGCAGCTTGAAAGCGCCAATTTAAACGATTTTAATTTTTTTTTAAATGTAAAACCCAGATAGCTCGGATAATCGGCAATCTTCCGTTTTCGGCAAGGGTGATTGCACTTGACACGGTTAGTCGGGGCTGCTCGCAGGGTGGCTGGGGGAGGCGGGAGGCGGGCGGTGGGGACCTGTTGCTGGGGCCACCACCCCCGGCCGCCCCGCCCACCGCCCAGTAGAAAGTGACATCCCGGAGGTCCTGCGATCCAGTCCTTCGTTCGTCCCCCGGCCGCACGGTGGCGCGCGCGGGAATACCGATCTCGGGAATAAATCGTCCCGAACTCACAAACCGAAAACAAAACACGCCGGTAAAGCGGTTGAAAATAATATTTCACGCGAATTTAATATTGAAATCGTTAAATAGGAAGCGTAAATATTTACTTTTGTAGAACGTATATACGATTGGACAAACGTCATTGTGGAAGAGACCTGTGTAAACAAATAACTCGAAAGGCAATTTGACATTCCAGAGGAGATTCTCGGTTGACAGGTTTAGCATTATCAACTCGTGTACACTTGAAACAGATATTCTTTATGCGCACCGAACAATTTAGATTAATCTTTTAATTTTAATTAATGTTTATTTTGGTAAAATTTTTTTTAAAAGCCACCTTTATATTCAAATAAAAAATAAATACATAAACAATATCTTGTAAATTTTTTTTTTAAATTTCACGAATATATGAATATTGTTTTAATTGCAATCATTTGAATTTAATAATTTAATAAGTAAGAGTCTATTATTAGTTAGCAAATAAAATATTTTGTTTTAAATAAATATTCTGGGCGTAGTTCTCAGAAAACTTGCCAAATATTTACTTACCAAATATATTATAAACTAATAAATGCCTGAATATTTTTTAAGTAATTTCTGACTGCTTCAAATGCAGATGCTTAAATTTACTCTATTCATAATATTGCTTATGAAATTATGTTTTTATTTTTTAAAAACTGTACCTTCCAACCACGCGTAGTTTACTACAGTTTAGTCAGTATATGAGTGTGTAATATTTACAATAATAAATTAATATTTTTCACGATAAGAGGAATATGCGATCGATGCTTTTGTCCGCGAAATGTGATACGGTGTAACAAACAAAATTGAGTGCGTTTCTAGAAATCTTTACTTATGTTGCTGAAATTCTTTACGTGTTATTAAAATTAATTATCGTAAATAAAAATTACGTTTAGTTAATTACATAAAATGTGGTTAATCTATTTATTTTGTTAAGCAATTATTTTTAAACGATGATATTATGTATGTATATTATAATTATTATAAATATAAATTACATTATTACAATTATGATATTTTACAATTTTTGTTTACGTGTTAATTTGTATGCAAAGACGAGTGTCTATCTCATATAAGTAAATTAATTTTAAAGTTTTTTTTGTAGACAATATTAAAATAATTTTATTTTTTTATGACGTATTTCTTTTTTTATATTTTATTCTTCTTGAATAATGGTATATTATATTCTACACCTTTTAATGGTTGTTTTGGTAAGTTAATTATTTTTTATCTTACTTAGAAATGCTTTATACGAGACGATATCCCCTGAAAGAACCTTAAAAAAACACACATTTTTGGATGAAACCCCAAAAGAGAGAACGAAAATTCTGTAAAAAATAACACGTGTCCATTGTTTAAGAACTGGGCGTGACGTCCTAATGTTTCAGTTTATCCATCGTTTTAAAATTATATTTAATGGAAAATGCAAAATTGAATTGAATTGAAAAAATATATGTGAATGGTTGCAGTAAAATAGGCACTTAGTACCAAAATTTCATTTTTCAAACTAAGTATGCAGCTTGGTTCTATATGACATCGCCACTAACCCCAGTAATGCATTATGTCCCTGCAATGTTGCATTTAGCCGTTTTGCTCGTTTGAACATCGCGACTTCGCCAAGTACCACGGTGAATTATTTTAAAAACGGCACTAAGTGCCATGGTCCGCTAACTTCAGATTGTATTAAAATGGCTGACCAAGTAGCGAGCGCGTCGGGTAAGCTCCCCATACAAACAACAAGGAAAAGGTGTTATAAAGAATATAGTACAAATAAAAGAAGAAAAACACAAGGCCTGGAATATACATCAATAACTCAGAATATCATTCCAGCAAAAAATCCACCAGTAAATAAGGTATGATTTATTTTGTGTTGAAATCAACATTCATCCCGGTATTTTGTTACGGACAAGGGATACTGTTTGAATATGCTCGGGGTACTTACCTCATGTTAAACTACACAGACGTTGGACTTAGGCCATGTATTCACTAGGGAACAAATCGCGAAACATTCCGCTCGGCATGTCGCATCAACATCTACGCTCATGTTTCGGGGACAATGACGCGGTCATTTGACGTGTACACACCGGGACTCGCATATCTTGTCGCGGAAATGTCATGAGGTTACGATGACAGCTGCGGTATCTCATTTGGCGTTCATTTTGTGAAAATTCATTTGGTGAAAACGGGGTTCAGCGCAATTCGAAATGTTTTTTTGGGTCGCAATTTCAAATTAACGAGGTTTTACTATAGTAAATTGAATATTATTAAAAACAAGGTCCTTTTTGCAAATAATTATTGTTTTCCAGACGTCGCGGAAATATATCGCCCTATGAGGTTATGATGATAGCCGCGTATCTGTTTATGTTAATGAGTTTATCGAAAAGTAAGAGGAGAAAAAAGAGGGGAATGCGAAATTATTTACTGCAAAGAGAAAGAAGGACGGACATTCTATGCGATCTTCGATCGATACAGCTCGATGAGTTCAAGAACGATTTCGTTTCCCCGCATTGTCATCTTGACAGATACAGCGCATGCGTATTCACTTGTAAACATACCACGTGGTACTGACGCTCCGCGGAATGTTGCAGTGAGTACAATAGCCGGCAAACATCTTGAAATTCTGGTGCGTAGTGGGGGGACGGTTTTGCGCACATCTACCATTTCCACCACGAGACCCAATGTCCGTCTCTCTGCGCATTCCCCCACTTAGCCAGGCATTTTTCATGATTTGCCGGCAAACTTACGCTCGGGGTACCGTGCGCATGGCAACGTTCCACTCCGGCACGGTACGAAATTCGCCTACGCCTATGTTTTTGCGCGAGGTCGCGGAAACAGTGCACGACGTTGCACCGGCAGTAAACTCTACGCCGCGCGTCTGTTTGAGGACAATTTGTCCCCTATGAATACCTGGCTTAGTGCCTTTCACTAGGACAGACGTCGCTGGGTAACTTGGGGAGTTTGTTTCAAATGTTCATTTTTTCAAATTCAATTTATATATTTGATTTTATATTCCACCAAATGTTGAAGGCATACATATTATGAGTATATATCAAAATAAATATAATTAAAACTACATAAAATACTTGGTCAACAGGTGTGAAGGGAATCCCGCGTCGGAAAACCCCCTCAAATTAACACAGGGCAATATATCAATAGTGCCCAAGCGATGTTTTGTTCACATATCTGTGCTGCTTCCAACCGCTACATCCGGCAGGTTGGTCCTGTATATTGGAATGTGAAACAATCTATGCTGACGATGTCTAATGTAATTATCAGGAACGTACAAACCAATGCTCTGCATAATTTCAGGATTATCGATCATACCGCGCAACAATCGATAAAAATGTGTAATGAAATACACATTCCTTCTAGTCTCTAGACTATTGTAGCCAAGCATACCCTGGAGAAACTCGGTTGGATATTTCGCAACTTAATTACAGGAAACACAGAATACTATTTGTTCTAGTTTTTATGTAGAAAAGACAGGTAGGATGTATAGTATGGATTTTTCAAAAAATCTCATAAAAACTTATATACGACATAATTATTCATTACTTCTTGTTTTTCTCGGCTTGTCGGTCATGGTACTTAGTACGTAATTTGATTCAACCATTCATGTATTTATCATTGATATCTTTAAACATGCATATTATATATATTATATTATACTAAGGAATTAATAAGGGGTTAAAGAAATATTTAAATTTAAATATTAAGAGTAGCTTGTTGGTCTTGTGTTTAGGACTCTCGCCTCGTGATCCAAAGGTCGCGGGTTCGAATCTCACTCTAGACCAGCAAGTCAATTTTATTTTCGTAGCACAAGCGTTTAGCCTTGTTTGAAAATAGTAAGAATATTGATGTGAAACGTATTCCGTGTTCGCATCTCTATTTAAAAAATAATATAATGCATTGTTTAGAGCATTACCGAGCCAGGGCTTTAAACGTATTAAATCCGCTGGAAAAAATATGTGTTTTACATTTTTATTTTTATATTTTTTTTATTTTTATACATATGTATATACAATGTACCTTAAAATATTTAAGATGCAAGTGAAACTTTCCGTACCTTTGTGGAGTTATATAACCAAATATTTTAACAGAATAATATGTTATTCAGTATTCACCAACCTGTCAATCTTAAAACGTCGAAATTGGCGACATTACAATGTTATACAATTACTGTCAAGATACAGAAACAGCAAATTACTTACTTACTTAGTTCAGAATGCGGTCATCTGTGCACCATCAAGAGAAGCTGATTTTTGAGATGTTGTTATTATTGACACGGATTCGCGGCACTGGGACACGAAACGAAACGTTATAAAGTAAATCAACTTTTATTGACTCGCAAAGTCACTGGATAAAAACTTAACTGGAACACTATTCCGTAATTTTCACTGCTTCGCTACTAGATTATTCCGTACGCAGTTACTTTTCTCATATAGTCACGCATCTGAGCTTTTTAGATGGCTTGAGAGTGGTGCTTTTAAGTGCTTTTTCTTGTACGGTTGCAAGTTTATATAAGAGATATTTATATATTTATATAGAGAAGCAATCGAAATATACAAAAGACCCAACAGTTTAAACAACAGAGAAGACAGAATCAGATTACCGAACACCTGGCTCAATATATTAGAAAACACATCAAATCTCCAGAAAACACCCACCATTAATACAAACATTAAAAACTCATTAGCGCCGAACAAATTGCCAAATCCCCAAAAACAGATAGAATTCTAAGAAGTAACGCAAACAAAGGACCGCCACATTTTTCGAACTGAATTTATTTGGCTCTAAGCTGTCGGCCTTAAACAACGTGTTTTCACGAACGTGTAAGAGCGACACTTAAGGTGACGGGTCCCCCCCCTCTCCCCCCCTGAAGATGAACAGTGTTATCTGTTTGAAACGTCGGGAGTACAATGGTCCTTCCCAGGACCAACTGACGTAGGATAACTGAGAAAATTTACCTATTTTATGTTCAACCCGTAAGAATCTCAAAGCTATAACATATATATATATATATATATATATAATGTAGTCAATCGAAGGCATTCACGATTATGTTACATATGTTAGTTCTAACTACTTTGGGGGTAACCCACGTCAAACTCTGGTCGTCAGGACCAGTTATCTGCCGACGTTTCGAACAGGTCTCACAGTTCATCTTCAGGATGCCTTGTCGATGAGCTACTTATCCGAAGAGCGCACAACCGTTCGGGTCCTAAGCCTTCACCTTCAAGTAAGAGTTTGAAAAATTCTGCGTCAGGGAAGAGTGGGTTTCTCCAGCGACGCCGTTAATGCGTTTTACTCGACTTCTAGTGATACGCGTATTTACTTTATTATCGTCATTATTAAATAGTGAAATAGTGAGACTTTCTAATTGCTTTGGTAATTCAATTGTGATACGCGGTTTATTATTAGGTCCTTACATATGAAATTGACGTTTTACCGTACTGGCAAATTTGATCTCAAATATCTTCTCTTTGGTTAGGAATTCCAAATCCAAATTTTTACAGCTATTTACTCATGTATTTGTGTTTTGAAAATTATAATTCATTTGTTTTTTCCTCAATTGTTTTTTTCTTTGCGAGACTCAGTTTACAAAATGAAAAACTTGAAATATCGCGTTATTTACGAGTACGAGTTCCACCGTGGCACCAGTGCTGCAGAAACGGCTCGAAGGATTAATGATGTGTATGGCGACGGTGCCGCAAAAGAAAACACAGTGCGTTTTTGGTTCCAACGTTTTCGTTCTGGAAATTTCGACCTGCAGAACAAGCCCCGTGGACGGCCGGAGACCAAAGTTGATAATGAAGAATTGAAGGCTATTGTGGAAGCGGATCCATCGCAAACCACATCCGAGTTAGCTGCAGGCTGCGGTGTTAGTGATAAAACTGTTTTAATCCACTTGAAGCAAATTGGTAAGGTGAAAAAGCTTGAAAGGTGGGTACCTCACGAATTGAGTGAAGCAAATCAACAAACGCGAGTTACTTGTGAGCGTTTGGTGGACTAGTGCTGGTGTCGTTCACTACAGCTTTCTTAAATCTGGCCAGACGATTACGGCAGATGTCTATTGTCAGCAACTGCAAACCATGATGGAAAAGCTAGCTGCTAAACAACCGAGGCTGGTTAATCGCTCTAGGCCACTGCTGCTTCATGATAACGCTAGACCACACACTGCACAACAGACGGCTACCAAATTAGAGGAGCTTCAATTGGAATGTCTAAGACATCCACCGTACTCTCCGGACCTTGCCCCAACAGATTACCATTTTTTTCGAAATTTGGATAACTTCTTGCAAAGGAAAAAATTCAACTCCGATGGGGCAGTCCAAACCGCCTTCAAAGATTTTATTGATTCCCTTCCGAATGGTTTTTTTAGTAAAGGGATCGATGAACTACCTATGAGATGGCAAAAGTGCATAGATAGCAATGGTACATACTTTGATTAAATAAATATATTATAATAAAAAAAAATCGACTTTATGTTCCTCCCATACTAAACGTCAATTTCATATGTAAGGACCTAATATTAATATTATTTGAATTAGGAATCTGATTATTATTAAGTATTTTATTCCACGGGGTTGAAAGTCGAATGAATCGTCGTCTCTGTTGTTCATTATATGACTATTTCTTTTATTTATTTCAATTGCCTCTCTGTAAATTCTAAATATTTCATTATAGAGTCTGGCAACTACTTTTGAATTGTTAAATTCTACTTAAGTGAAGGAAAAAAAAGTTACTTTAAAGAAGTTACGGACTTTACACGAAGTTACGGGGACAGAAAGACAGACAGACGGATAGACGGACGGATGAATTGGGATTATTTTCATTTTTCCTTTCTATTGTTCTTATGTTATTGTTCTATTTTTACTGATCTCGTGTATTATTTTTTTGTTTGTTCTTGTTGCCGTTGTAAATATTTAAAATTTGTTTCCATGTTAAGTATGTTAGAACAAGGCTCATTCGATCTGTTTTATTTCCGAATAAACAAATAAAATAAAATGCCAGATGAACAAAAAATAATTTAAAAGCGCAACAATTTTATAATTAATAATATATATTATTTAGTCTAGTTCTAATTTCGGCACCACGAATTGAGTTGAAATATTATTTACCTTAAGTTTCGAAATTACCTTTATCCGAGATTCGCAAAAATAAATAAAAAAACTAGTTCTCCCAGCTCTGTATCGATTCCCTAGTCACGTCAATAATAATTAATCACTTTAATAATTTATATACGCGCGGTTGGCTGACTGATTAATCCGGGAGATGCTTCCGGTGTTTGAACTTTTTACATTACACATTTGCACAGTCCAGAGATTTTCAAAAAGTATTCCGTATTTTCTCAAAAAATAATTAATAACACTGGGAAACAAAAATTATTTTATGGCAGAAAAGTAAGAACTAAATAATGATACAACAGTTCAGAACGAACGCAGCTAATTCTTTATCACATCCCTTCCAGGAGCACTAGACAAAGTATATCGTTTCATTGTGACAATGTTAGTGTAAATTATCTCTATAGCTCACCTATTAGAAGGCTCCACAGGTTAGGAAACGAGTATGGCTACCTATCGGATGTTTTTTCGGAAACACTAGCCGCCTACAAGAAAGCTCTTCTGGACGAATTCGGTCGTTTATAATTGGTTATTAATGTCATGTCTATCTCTTGTTTCTAGATTTTTGAATTTTACATTTCATTTTATTTTACTGTCATTTTTATTGCTTCTTGATTTTTAGATTTGATTTGTTTACAATTATTTCATTTTGTTGTAATTTTGTTGCTTCTTGAATTTCGACGAATTCTCTCGTTTATAATTGGTTATTAATGTCATGTCTATCTCTTGTTTTTAGATTTTTAAATTTTACATATCATTTTATTTTACTGTCATTTTTATTGCTTCTTGATTTTTAGATTTGATTTGTTTACAATTATTTCATTTTGTTGTAATTTTGTTGCTTCCTGAATTTCAGACATAATTATTTTAATTTGTTGTAGTTTTATTGATTGTTGACTTTCATATTTGATTTGATAACTATTATTTCATTTGATGTAATTTTGTTATACTTTATGTTAAGTAATGTTTTATTTTTCTTTATATATCACTTTATTAATTGTTTTTGATAGAATTATACCTTATCTCCTTTTTTTACTATTACCTATCAATCTAAACATGTTTATATATATTGTTTCTTTAATGGTACGTTGTACCGTGTATTAATTAAATAAATAAATAAATAAATAAATATCTTTAGAAAGCACCCAAACCACAGAATGCTAAAAATGAGTTATGTGAGGGTTTCGATAACTAAATACGATACCTTTATCTTCAAGTTTGTGTTTACTGGGGTATTATACTGTGCTGTTACGACCTTTCGGGCCGACGTTTCGGATCCCATTGCAGGGTCCATCATCAGGGCTGATGTGTCGTTGTGAATGTTGATGTTGTGGTTAAGTATCGGCTTGCAATACCGTGCCGAAGTCATGATGTGTTGTGTGTATGATTCATCTGTTTAACTGTTTTCTGCGGCTTCAAATTTGCAAATCCTTGGCAAACAAAACTATTAGTTAAAAACATCCATGTGATATGGAAGCATTACAACTTTTTGATTCTATTGTTACTGATAATAATATTATAGAAAACATCTAAGGGGGTTGAACGTTTTCTACGCCACAGATAATACTTTTTACTTCATGCTTTTCAAAATATCAAATTCATTACAAATAAAAAATAAGTACTGTTTTTCCTACATTTAGACATTTTGTGGAAAAAATCCAACCTGTAAAACGCGTCATATCTTCGTAACTAAAACTTTCTATAACTACATTAAAAAAACATCTCTACAATGAGCCCTATGCAATAACGAATTGAATATCGACCTAGGTACTAGATTTTGGTAGGCTCAAATTTTTACACGCCATTTTCTCAGTTCCATGTTTTTTGGGTCGGATGCTTTCTGCATGATTACTTACGTCCAGTCAAAATGAGTTCAAATTTATTTTCAATAAGTTTGTGTTACCCATGACCGTAAAACCCGACAATCCCTTATCCGGGTAACCCCCTCCACGAACTAATTAATAACTCGCTCACGTTACTTCAACTGCCTTACCCGGTTCTGTTTACTTATTGAGCTTTCGAAGGCGAAGTTGCGCTATCATTTTATGTAAAGTTTCGGCGATATTTAGTAATAAAACATTGAATCAAAACGATCGAATCGTAATCGAAAGAAAAATGAAAAATAAATGAAAATGAATTGAATTTAAATCCACAAGTAGACGTAGCTGTCTGAATCATCCGGACGTTTATTGTTTTGTATGTGGCAATTACACGCACAGAAAGTGGAAAACCTATTTCTGACTTTGTGAATTGATCTGGCCTATTTTGGCGTCCACTTGGGAGACCAGATAAATCTCGGGCTCCACATTTCGAATGTAAAACATGCATTAAACATTTGCGACATGAATAGGTGAAGTGTTTAATGAGTTTAAAAGTGTTTAAAGTTTGGATTACCAGTGGTAACAATAACGAAGACTGCTATTTCTGTTTCGTAAATAGGCATCAATTGAACAGAGACATAAATTCAGCAAGGCGACCTGTAGGTACTGCAATCTGAAGAAATACTCATTTTATAATCCAGCAGCCTCTCTGAACTCTCGGAAGATGATACAGAAACATCAATAACTGAGCCCTTGCCCGGAATAACGTTGTATCCAACACAAATGTCAATTTTGAGTTATTGATGCAGTTATGTTGGGTATGTTATTATGCATCGTTTAAGGTAGATAATATGTCAATAAAAAAATATTTAGGCTTCTGGCTGTATTTTAAAGTTATTGGTTTGTGGAAGAACGTTGTACATTGTTCCTCAAAATGGCGTCGCCGCGCGTCAATATCGTGGAGCGTGGTTTAATTCACGTGAATAAAGGGAGAAAACGAACATCTAATGTTTTAAACTGGAAAGATATCAAAGCCAATAAGTTGAAGGATGCAGGAAAGGAGTGTTTATCCAGAAAAAATATTATCAAACCTGCAATTGACCCGCCGGAACATGTTTGTGGAATAACGTTGTATACGATTTGGCAGTTCTGATTGATATTGTAATTTCATATGTGACAATATTATTTTGTCGAACATTAACCGATTTTACTCGATTGATTTATCCATATTGATATTTTAAATGCTTTTTGATAATAATGCTGGCATTATAGTGCTCTTTATATCGTAACTTAAAATAATACCGATACAAAAAGTTTATTTAATTCCTCGTTCTTTTTCGTAGGGTCGAATTAGAGCCAAAAATGTTTAAATCCAGGACGTTTTCTCCATTTTAATATCAATATAAATATTCAATCAGAATTCAGGTTACTGAATTACAATAAAAAAAGTAATCATGAGAAATTGAATGTCCGACGCCATATTCAGCAAGCAGACGGATATAAGAAATAGTATGTACGAGAGACTAATCGTTCCGTAAAACATCTTTACCTACTGATGATCACATCACAATCAGATCTAGAACCTTCCACAAAGAATTAGAATCATGGACCTCATACAGCCTTCTACCAACTCTTTGTGGAAGAAGGGGAAGATTAGTTACCGTATGGAAAAAATCATGCAGTTAGGGAGCCTGGAACTAACTTTAATGAATTCCATTCCGCTACCAATAAGGCTGCTAAGCTCAAGGACCTCGATGACATTTGTGAATTCATGTTAGATGAGCATACTGCTTTTAAAAAGCATTATTAAGTAAAGCAGAATAAATAAAAAACGTTTTGCGGAATAACGTTGTTTGTGAAAATTTCTTATACAACGTTTTTCCACTGATTTAGCATGTTTTTTTACAATAGATTCAAATTTAATTGCCTTTTTTCCCTATTTTATATTGAGATTAGTTAAGAATTATATATTTGTTATATTTAAAATATAAAATGTAATAAATTGTAACTGGTTTCATTTTTTCAATTTTTCTCGGAATGAGAGTTTTGTTGGATACAACGATATTCCGGGCAAGGGCTCACTAATAAAATTCAATGTATGCAATTAGGAAACGACAGTGATTTTGTTTGGTGCTGCATCTTGAATTGTGTGTGAATAATTTTTTATTTATTTGTTATTCGCTACCTTCAGCCGGAATTTTGAAATTAGTAAAATAGGAGTCTAAGTCGAATTCGAACTGTAAGGTAGTAGTATTATTAAGCCACGGCTTTGAAAGATTGGCTCTCAATAAAAGAGAGGCATGGAAATATGCGTGTTGGGTATATTACACGAAAAGACAGGAAAAAACGCGCGGCTTAAATACGCCCAGAAAATATAAATGGGCAGGCCAAATCGCTCGGAAAATGGATAAGCGTTAGACTAATGCAGTCATCCAGCGGCCGAGAATATTGCATTCCCGAATGCACGTCACAGCGAATAACGATGGACTTGGAAGTGCATTCATCCAGCAGTAGATAGAAAATTACAACTGCCGATGATGAGGATGATGTAGGAATTTTGAAAATGGTCAAGTATGCAGCTTTAGTGAAAACATTGTGAATCGCTGGACAGCTCTTCCGCAGCATATTGCGCGCTGTCGAGAAATTTTGTACATTTGGAAAAGTTCAAATGTCAAAGTTGTTGATCGCGGTTATTGCGGAACTGACAGCATCCGTTTCAACAACTCTCGCTGAACCATTTATTAGATTAAACCCACCAATTAATATGATTGTTCCCGCGAAACCGATTGCGGGCGGCCCGGCAGAGTGACTCTAATTAGACGTAGTTATGCAGAAGCGTCCAGCCCACAAATGGTGAAAATTAGTTATATCTTTGTGTGCTGAAAAAAAATGTCCACAATTTGTTTTTATCATTTTTAAATATGAATTAAATAAACACCCATATAATTAAATACTTTTTAATAAATACTCTGTTTAGAAAAGTTTTTTTTATACAAGAGAACATTTTAAACAGAAATGACAACTGATTAAACAAACAAACATGCTTATACTTTAATGTTTATTTACACTTTATATAATAAATCCAAGTCACATAGAATGTGAAAGCTGGTATTTAATAATGTCACTCATATTTGATAGAATCCAACCCACAACGAACAAAATAAGAACTATAATTAATAAGAATAAAAATTGTTTTCACCACTTATTTGTTGAAAATACCAACATATTTCGGTGCCAATGGTCCCTTCATCAAGATACAATGTATATTTATTTTAAAAATAAATTTTATTCTTATTAATTATACTAAAAATGTCATCAAAAAATCATTTAGACATTTTGTAGAAAGAATTCAACCTGTAAAACGCATCATATCTTGGTAAATAAAAGTTTTTTCTTATAATAACACAAAAATAACCCTATAATGAGCCTTACGAAAAGAAATTATGCTATAATTAATTAAATATCGACATATTAGGTTTTGTAGGGTAATTTTTTTTTTGGTTAGACGCTTTCTACATAACTACGTCTGTATCGTAGTCGTTCTGTACGAAGGGGTAGATTAAGGGCGCAATAAAAAAACACTAATTAAAAATTCACCTCTATTAAAAACGCAAACAGCCCGGTAAGCGAGCAATTTACAAACCGGCAAAAAGTATTTTTTTCAAATTTTATTTTTACAGTGATAAAAATAATTTAAATACGAATTGTTACCGATAAATTTTTAACATGACTGCTTTTCAATAATACAATAGAAAAACTTCGAGTTTTTTCATATCAATATAGAGATAGCTTCAGATATATTTATTTTTATTTAAATAAAACAGATCCGTGTTATCTGTTTCATTTAAATCAGATTATCGCAATTATCGCAGTAAATTATCGCAAATTAGAGAAAGTCTCGAAGTGGAACCCTTATTGTCATTTATCGAGTGGCTGGGCCATATTTTGCGGATGCCGACAGATAGACTGCCAAAGCGGGTATTCCAGGCAAGACCAGAAGGCAGAAGACTAAGGGGCCGTCCTAGGAGGAGCTGTTGAAAACAGTTGGAGGACTGCTGCGAAGCGAGGTTGCAATTAAATTGGGCTGATGTGGAGAGCGCAGCCCAAGATAGGAAGAGTTGGAACTTCCTACGCGGCGCGCGGACCCCGACCCAATAGGATAAGGGGTAGAAGAAGAAGAAGAAGAGGAAGATACGTGTTATACAGATTGTCCCAGCTGCATTCCTGTAACCTGTGTTCCTGTATCGATTATGAAAAATTAATTCGCCTTAATACAAATCGAATAAAACTATAAAAACCTTGCAAAAATGGAAAATAGAATTACAAAAATAGCAGGAGTTCACCTGTAAAGTTTTTTCTACTAGCTATGAGACACCCTGTATAAGAAGGGTATTGAACATTATATACTAGTATGTAATAAAATTTTAACAAATTGTACCTTGGCACATTTCACTATAAAATGTCTATAAAGTGAGTCAGTCGCGCGTTCTTCTGGAAAAAGTATAAGGCTGGCTTCCCACTATAGTGATATTGCGCGGACCGGACGCGGACCAGCCCGCACCACGCATCTTGAGAAGAGCCTCGTGCACGGTGTGTGGATAATTAACCAGCGAAATAATTTACGAGAGTACCTACTCATCTATCACAATAAAAGCAAAATACCAGCGGGAACCTAACGGGTGTACGGAAATAAGTGCGACCGCAGACGTGTTCCATAGGCGAGTAATTAGTGAGAATTACGAAATTAGTGCGAATTAAAGAATGGATCTTCAGTTAGATTCGTGTCAGTGTTTTAAGTTAGTTAATAAAATTTCGATTAATTTCAAGCGTTTCCTTTGCCTCCGACAGCAACGATCTCGAGAGGTTTTAGTAAATGGATTTATTTTAAAGTTTTTGTAAGTTGCGTCTCCACCCGTGAATCTCTTGCTACGCTCTTTTTAATATATTTTCATGACGCATTGAACCCGGGACGCCCCAGAAAGATATTAAATGTTAACAGTTTCAGTAACCCTTTAAAAGCTACGGTAAAATATAAAAATATTGCACGCCACACCGAGCTGTCCGCGTCATTGCATGCACTTTTGACATTCCGAGGTTTTGAACGTCATGTATTATTTTTAATTAAATTCGCCTCTTTTTCCTCGGCTTAACCTCGGTTCCCAGCTTGTATATGTTTGTGCGGGCAGCGTGTAAATAGCCAACCGCTTTATTGAATTTAATATTCAATACACTTAACGATACGTCTTTAATTTAATTCGCTGGAATTAAATTAATTAAGAGAGGTCCTGGCTATGCCAGGAGGCGGAGGTACTCGATGTCGCACCTCGCGCTCTCAGGCTGTATCGCTATTTTACAATTCAGTCACTTAGAGGGTGGGACGGGGAGACAAAATAAAAAGTATTTATTCAAAAATAATTATATTCATGGAAATCGAACCTTAACCTACGGACATTCAAAAATAAATCAATAAATCAATAATAGCCTAGGGTACAGTAACACCTTAAATTACATATTATCTATAGGGGCACAATCAATATACAAACAAAAAGAAAAAAAATCTTATTTCTACTACCTTGGGTCTCCCGTCTTCGAAATTCGGCCACGCGTGGTGCGATGATAGCCACGTCTTCCACGTTCCCGTCTTCTGTGCCGGCACTGGCGGCCTGGTTATCGCCCTGATACCGGATCCACTGATCCTATCGTCCTCCTCTGGACCTGTCTATAACAGCGGTAGTATCAAGCTACTCAATCCACCTGATGCCGCTGTTGATAGACTTCTAGGTCCTCGTTCTAGGGGTCCACTGGACGGTCGCTCTGACCGGTCCTGACCGTTTCCTCTGGAGACACTTCTCTGTTTTCCGCGGAGCTCCTCTGCATGACCATGCAACTGTCTCACTGACTAGTTGAATCTCACGACTTCTGCTCCACCACACGACCAGTAGGCATCTCGTCACTCTCGACCTGTTGACACTTCGTCACTCTCGTCTACGGAGCACTTCGACCCTCACTGGTCACATTCCACTCTCAACCGTCGAGTCTCACTGTCCTCTCTCAACTCTCCAGTCTCAACTGTCACTGGCCGGCAGGCACTCCGGCATGCCGACCTTTTTTCGAGTCTCAACTGTCTTGGAGAGGGGCCAGCCGTCTTTTAAATAAAGTTTTGGCTGCAGTGAGCCTGCCTCCCCATGTCTGGTCGATCCCTTGGTTCCTCCGCCGATCCTTATTGGATAGGCCTAATTTTCGACCACACCCCCTAATATTTATTTTACTAAATTAAACTTAATTAACAAGAAATAAACATCTTAAAATTAATACAACTTATAAATAATATTGTACATACAATTAATTACATTAACAATTATTTTATTATCGTACATCATAAAATTATTATTAATAGATCTAAAATACATTTACATATACACTATGTAATTAACTATACATTTATCTAAATCTATATAATAAAATAAAACTTAGGATACCTTATTTCTTAACTTATTTTCGGTGGTCACCCGAACTATGATATAATCACTAGGCAAAAATAATATTACGACAACTAGATTACGTATATAATTTTGTACATTTAAAATTAATAAATGAATCCTCATCATTGTTAAATTAATCTACCTATAATTATCGTATTAAAAGACCGCGATCCAGCTAATATTATCCTCTGCTGCTCTTACATATATGTTTTTATTAATAATTATGGTCTAATTAAACATTTTAAAGAATGCGCGTCTTCATATGACTTTTGGTTGCATTGCTGGAGACCACCCCGGCGAGGGGCCATGGGTACGATTTATTGCCGTTGAAGACGTACACATCGAACGGAAGCAAGGCGGGAGCTGTCAATCAAATAATCTATGGGATTTTTCTACAATGTATGGACGGAACGGTGGACCATGTTAAGTATTGATTCTTTGTAATATATTGCTTCCTATAGAGACAATAGTGGACCTTCCTAATACAATGAACCTCCGGTTAGTTAGCGCCGAATTACCCAGAAAAATTGGTTAAAACCATGTCCCATGTCTCTTTAGAAATTAATGGTCTTCTAGCACATGTGCGGCTAGAACCATGGGGGTGTTCTTACGACAAAATTTAAAGACATTAAATCGTTCGCAGAATTACCCTTGACTTTGAAATGTTCTCACGAAAAATACGACCACCCCTAAGTAGATAAAATAAAATTCAATTGGCGCGTTTTCACAAATTAACATGAACGCATCATACTCTATACTGGCTTCTTATACTGAAGGTTCCAGGTTTGATTCCTGGTAAATTCACAATACGAGTGTTTCTATGTGATTTTCTCAAGCACCATGGCGTGTTATGGCATTTAAAAATATTTATATACTCGTGTAAGTATATGTTATAATAAATTTTTTCTAACCATATTTATTAAAGTAGTACAAAGTACTTTTATATAACTGAGATGATAAAATTAGAATATCTCTGTTGCGGAAAAATTTTATTTTTCAAATTGGCCATCCAATTGGCGGTAAACGTCGGTACGCTTTAGTTGGTCACGAATGACGCCCTCAATTCTCGACTCATCTCGAGACAAGTATCATGCGTATGCACCAATATAAGAAATTACATTGAATAACAACACGTAAAACATTACTATTCACATGTATAACTTTTAACTGCCAAAATATTTGGGATGAGACATTAACTTGCCGTAGAAGCATAGCGGACTCTGTAATATTATTTAAAATCGTGCACAACTTAGTTGATACTCCTGATCTTCTTCAACGTCTATCACTTTGTATCCCAAATCGAAACAGCAGACAGTCAATTTCTTTTCATCTCCCTCTTTCTAAGACAAATTCTAAACAAAACTCGTTCATCTACCTTTCCACAAATTCATTTAACTTAGATTGATATTTTTTACTCGACTATTTGGGACATTAAACGAAAATTAATTTCATAACCGCATCCAAACTAGCTCACTCAATTTCAGTGCCGATAAATTGGCGTTTATTATCTAAATAGCTTTTATAACAGCTTGCATCAAAACATAATTAATGGTAAGAATAATTGCAGAGTTTAAGATAGCAACAAATACAATATGCACTTTTTTGTATGCAGACCTCGCTAGGTACATAAAAATACCTGTTCTGAGGTAAATAGCCTTTCCATTTATTGAGACTCCATTTAAATATCTAATTTCATGGTTACGTTATTAGAAGAATAAAAAGAAAAATAAAGTAAAGTCAATTAGAGTAAAAAGTATATATGAACAAACAAAAAGTGTAAATAAGTCAATTAACACCAAGGTAGATAGTATAAAAACCAAAGAGATCATTTAACAGAGTAAGTGTCATTAATGAGTGACTTTTATCATCGGGGGACCTCTTCTAGGTATCTTTTATCAGTTTTAAAGATAATGATATTAGTTCTTTATTCAGACCTCATTTCTACACAATCTGTTCTGCGACAGTTTTGTTCATTTGAGGATCACTTCCAGCTGGTTTCTCCCAATTTTAAAAAAGCCATTCAGTCAGCAACGCACGAAACTTTAGATGTATTGAATAGTGATCTTTTGTGGTAATTTGTTATACATCCGCGGTCCTAGGAAAATTGCATACCTTTGAGCAAATGAAGTTTTCATAAACAGAACTTCCACTTTTCGTAAAATTGTTGCTCTAGTACGGATCTGATGCTTGATAATAGATATAATAGATAAATGTATATACCTCTCAAAATGATTATTAATTAAATAACTAATAAAAATATAATAACCTTTCCCGAGGCATATTTGATTTTTCCATGTTATTTAAATATTTTTTAATGCCATAACATACCATTATGCTTGAGGAAATCACAGAAATATTGTGAATTTTCCAGGAATCAAACCTGGAACCTTCAATATGAGAAGCCAGTATTATGGTCCACTGGATTACGGAAGTCGTTATCTTTTTACGCGGACTTAACGGGTTTTTCAGACTCTTAGGTAATTATATGGTTTTAGTAGACGTAGGGTTTATTTTGCGTAAAAATAATTTTAAATATGAAAATTAGTGTAAGGCCAGCGCCACACTGCGAAGATCGTCCGCCACGTCTTTTCTGCGGCGTAAAATCGGCAAAGTAAATGGGCCGACCGATCGTCCGCGCAGTGTGTTTGATAAGCTCATATTGTATGGAAAGAAATGCAGCAACGTTCCGCGACGGAAAAGGCGCGACGAAAGATCCGCGTAGTGTGACGCCGGCCTTAGATGTTTAATAAAGAAAAAATGTAAGAATAGAACAAAGAAATAGCATATTATATTATTATATTATTTTTAAAAATCACTCTATTTCATCAGCGGAAACCTTCATGAAACCAAATTTCGTAATTAAAAAACTAACCCATAAAAACGAAGTTTTTATTATACTCCCTTTCACATTTACTAGTAAAAACAGGTTTGGCGCTTAACCTACGCGTTGGGATCGAGTCGGGCGACGCAAAGAAAGGGAGTGAAAAGAAATTTCGAAAAATCCAAAATTATATTATAATTATTAATTTTTTAAACGAAAATTTGTTAGATCTTCTTGATCATCGCCACGAGTCTGCTTGCAAAGTTTCAGCTCAATTGGATTACGGGAAAAGGGTTAAAAATCGATCCAAAGTTTTTTCGTCAGACAAGCAAGCAATCAGACGCCACGAGTTAAAAGAAAGTGAGTAAAAATAGATCATGGTGTCTTTGAAAGGCAAAACGATACGATTGGTTTTGAAGAGAAGAAAATATTTAAAAGCATTTTGGAAATCGGCCACTCAATTTTTTAGACACGAGAGTAAAATCTCATCCTTGATGCGTCTTGCAAGAGAAGTTAAGTTCAATAATATGTGAGCAATTTGGGCGTCTAACATTACAGCGTCTGGGAATTCATCCCCCGGCCGCACCGCACCCCGCCGAGGCTGAGGGCGGAGGTCCCGGCATTACTCACGAATATAATTTTTCTGTTGAGCCTTTTACCCCCTGAGCACGAATTTGAAAATGGAATAAGTTTTTCGAATAAAATGTGTTTTAGCGTTTTCTTTATTTGTTCATAAATTATTTTACGATTTCTCTCTTATGGGGCCTGGTCTAGGTTTCATCGCATCACATTTTAATAAAGTATATATACAGGTTTAAAAAACAATATACAGTTAAAGTATATATATATATATATATATACTATAATATATATCTATATATATTTATATATAGTCTACTATTATACTAAATAAATAAATTAAATAAAGAGAAACACACAAATATCAAATAATAAAAATGAAAAATTAAATGCTGGAACCTGGATTCGAACCACGATCCTCTGTGTTTCGTGCACAGCGTGTTACCAATTTCACTATCCCAGCGACTTAACAAGTCGTCAATATTTGATAGTTATATGTTTCTCTTTGAATTATTAATTCACTTATTTTTATTATTCCATTTTTATTCGGGAAGTAATCGACTGTTTTTACGAGAATATCAAACGAAGCTTTGACGTCTTCTCGCTAGTCGATTTCCGAACAATGGAAGTTTTCTTTGCTAAACTGCAAATAGAGTATATATATTATTAAACATATTTTTCATTTATTTAAGTGTTTCAAATTTCAAATATTAAACGTATTATCATTTATATAACGGGACTCGTTCCTACTAAACTAAATGAAAATATTTTAATAATATTATATATATTATATATATATTATATATATATAATATGTTAGTTCTAACTACTTTGGGGGTAACCCGCGTCAAATTCTGGTCGTCAGGACCAGTCGTCTGCCGACGTTTCGAACAGATCTCACTGTTCATCTTCAGGGCGCCTTGTCGATGAGCTGCTTCTCCAAAAAGCGTACAACCGTTTGGGTCCGGAGCTCACCGTCAAGTGAAAGTTTGAAAAATTCTGCGTCAGGTGTTTGTGGAGGAGTGGGTTTCTCCAGCGACGCCGTTAATGTGTTTTGCTCGGCTTCTAGTAATCCGTATATTTACTTTATTATCGTCATTATACAATATTGAGAAGGTTGGATTTTCTAATTGCTTCGGTGTTTTCATCGTGATTTCTGGTTTATTATTATTAATATTATTTGTATTAGAAATTTGATTATTATTATTAAGAATGTTACTCCATGCGATCGGAAGTCGAATGCTAAAAGGCGCCCTGAAGATGAACAGTGAGATCTGTTCGAAACGTCGGCAGACGACTGGTCCTGACGACCAGAATTTGACGCGGGTTACCCCCAAAGTAGTTAGAATTAACACATATTCTACCCGTGACCCCCAAAGTAGTTAGAATTAACACATATTCTACCCGTGAAAGCCTACGATTTAACATATATATATATATATATATATATAGTAGGCGTGTGTAGTCAGTACATTAAAGCATGAATTGTACGTATATTTTGTAAAAAAAGGGAAATTAAATATATAGGTATTATAACTTGATTGTTTGTATATTTTTTATTTAGTTTTAAAAAGAATACATTTTTAGATCTAGTAATTAAAACATAAATTAACATAGCAAAATAAATATAAAATATTCCAAAAATATATCAACATAAATAATCATAAATAGAAACACATCTGCACATCTGGCACAAAGAAAAGAAATTTAAAAATGAAAATAAACTTGAAACAACATAACATGATCATACATTAAACTTACTTTTCACATATTTTGCACTTAACTATTTACTTCTTTCACATTTGCTGGCAGTTCGTTGAACAATTTAAGACCTTTATAGTAAAAACTATTTTGTGTTCCTGCCGGTTTCGTTTGTGGAAGCCTATAATCCCCCCTACTTCTCGTGGGATAAGTGTGGACCTCGAAATTATATTTCATATTTATATACATGTATATTGGAACTAATCGGTTTTTTATTTTATGTATCAAGACTAGGACATTTTGTATCATTTGTTGCCTAATTGTCATTACCTACCTTTAGTTGCCATATCGCTAATTTTACCATATCGCTAATTCTTGTATATTTGTTACATCTTAAGATAGTTCTCACGGCTCTGTTTTGAATTTTTTGAATTTTTTCCTTCTCATTTTCATTTCCCAAAAATAGTATTGTTGAACAGTAATTAATATGCGGAGTCACAATAGAATTATATACTAATTGTGACGTTTTTAGGTTAAGTTTCTTTCTTATTCTTCCTAAAAAACCAACTTTTTAGCCATTTTCTTTGTAATCATTAAAAAATGTTTATCGAATTTCAGTTTATTATCAATCGTTACTCCTAAATATTTTATTTCTTTCACCTCTTCAATGTCTACATTATTTATTCGCAATGAATAATTTTTACTTTTTCTTTACCAATAAACATGTATTTGCTTTTGGAGACGTTTAATTTTAATTTATTACTATTTACTGATAACGAAATCAAATATATATTATTAAAATTTTAATAAAATGGTAATAATTTTATTATTGTGGGATACATATTTGGATCCGACTTATTTCCAAGAAATTTTAGTTAACTACAGCTAATAAGTTGAAATATCAGACTTACCTACTGATTGCACGCCGCTGCGACGAAGTAATATCAACAACGTAGTAGCAACGACGAAGTAATATGTCCGGTCTTAAAGAGTATACATGATAATGAAAAATAATTACTATATCGTTATTATTTTTCTCAAAAAAAAATTAATATCTTCTGAATTTGACAACAAATTCAGAAAATGTTTTTTTATTATTATTAAACGTGATAGGCGTGTCCGAATTTTTTTAAAGTCTGATCTGAGGCAGCATGTTGATTGCGTGCTATTCGTAGCATTTCCATAGATACGATAAAACTTATACAGCAAAGCGAGGGAACTATGTTGGGAATGCCACAAATAAATGCTTTACTTCTTGACTAAAGTTCATGTCTAACCTTGACAGGGTGACTTTCAGAACATGTTTATAAAATGTTTTCCTTAGAAAGGGAGCATTCAAGTGTTACTAAGAACCAAAGGGGGTGGAGGGTCTTTGCTTTGCTTATTTTTGATGACACGGGGGACTGGATGGTGATTACGTCAGCAATATTTATTTAATTACTTATTAATTGGAAACTATCAAGTCGAACATGTAAAACATGTGGTCTTTATCATACCTCTGTCAAGTCATTAAATCGTCACATCAAGGAGATTCATACAAAAATAAACACGCGCACCGCAATGAGAGTGAGACCAATAAGAGTGGCTGCTCGTCGTGCTAATGAATTGATGTGCATTAGGGTGGAGCACAGATGTATGAAATTTTTTTTTTTTGTTATTTAAAGTTATAATAGGGGGGGGGGGGATTGCTGCTTTATCTTAAAATAAATATTAATGTTATTTTTCAATTGATTTGGTGAACGTCCTTTGCCCCCGCACTAGCCTCAAAAATTTCAATTTAATGAATAAACGTTTGGTATAGTAATGGCTAAATATTGACCTTAATATAATAGTAAGTGTGTAATAAATGATACGTAATATATAATTCAGATATTTATTATTACTGTATAATCAAAAATATTAACAAATTAAAATAATAATATTATAAAAACAAACAATAAATATACTCGAAAATCTCTTTTTGTCTCAAATTTAGGCATTAAGTTTCGTGTTTCCAGTTTGGCTTTCATTGCACCTAATCGTGACTTTTTGGTGCATTGAAAAGTGTCTGCTTCTGTCGTTATCTTTACAATCCGTTCAAAATCTTGAGTATGGCCCGGAAGCCTTAAAAATAACAGCTCACCCTCACCACCTGATACAACGATATACTGAATTTCTTGTGTTTCATAATTGGTTGTTCAGTTAATATTCCTGCCAATTTATCAAATCAATATATGTGAAGTATTGAAATTTATAGACAGCACAAACAAACTTCGATGTTTTTTGAGGCATACTACGTGCCTTTAATATACGCCAGGCTACCAGTTCTCGAATGTGTCACAGTTATCATTGCATGAAGAATGCTCTCGGAATGTGCAAAATAGCTTTTGGGTTGGGATAGGATCGATAACGTTTTTTAGATCTTCTGGTAGATACCTGGAGGCCATAATTATATTATGTTAAAAAGATATCGCGTGCCATCTTTGCATTATGGTTTATTTTTAATGCTAAACCAAGTTGGTGCGTACACTTTTACAACAAATGTAGCAAAAGTTGTCAAATTTTCCGATGGTTTCTCTGTTGTTACATACAAATGTAGTACTTAATTAGTACGTGTGAACCAACGGGCATTGGAAATTTTGCCTAGAGATTTATGTGTCAGATTTTCTGGAAAATCACCTAAGAGGAAGGCTGAGACAATCTTGTGCAGGTACTATTGATCTGTACTCAAATCTCGGGCCATTTCTTGAAGCAATCCTTCAATGCGCTAAAATTTTTAACAGGCAATTGTTCACAGGTCTCAAGTACTTTCCCCAATGGCTCAGTTTAAGAATTTGGCCCCGAAGTATACCCATCAAAAAGTATACCCATGAAAAGGAAGTAAGTTCATGTGGAGTAAACAAATTATTCACTTGAGCGGTTTTTGTAGCCTTTTTTCAAGCAGTCTTATAACACCGCCATACTTCGCTTATGGTGTTTAAGAAATTATTTGAACTTCTAAATCTTTCGGACGTTGACGATGCCAAGGAAGTACTTCTAAAACAGGTGACGAAGTATTTAAGGCTGTAGTTGGGCGGTTTTCCTGTTCCTGTTTCCTCTTTAGGGTCTTTTACAACTTCTTCGTAACGGTTACATCGATTCTGCCTATTATCATACTCCGAGAGATTCTTTGATTACTTTAAAAAGTTTAGTATTATTAAGGAACCTTTTTGTTAATAAGACAGATACATTAAACAAATTTTTTACCCTTGCATGCTGCAATATCAAAAAGCAACTTACTAGTTTGCCGAAAACCTTTCTAAATTTTCCGGGGAGAGTCTTTTGACAGACTTGAGTAGGTTTTTGCATTTTAAATTATATGCTTTTAACATCTGTACGACCCTTGTGCGTGTAACTATCGGAATAGATGCAGTTCGCCATTTATATTCAATTCTGGATGTCACTATATTTGTTATTTCTGAAAGTGTGGGCTCAATTGCAACTTTAGTTGATGTCTCGTTCATTCTTAGTATTTCATGACAACTTTATAAATAGGTAAAACGTTCCTTTTTATCTCACAAACATCAACAAAAAGAGGACATTTAAATGCAATTCGATTTCTCTGCATATTTGTTACTAAATAAAAATTAAGCATATTTATTAAATAGGCGAGCGAGCGTGTAACGCAAGCGAAAAACAATAGCGAACTGACAACTGACGACGCGACAACAGTGTAGCTAACTGTCCCCTCGCGCGCTCCCTCACTCCCGTTATTAGGTTTAAGTTATCAACATAACATCATACATTTTTTTCATTTTCTTTTGAAAATAAACTTTAGTCGCAATAATTTAGTATACATTTACATGGCGTCAAAATAGAGTTTAAAAACCAACATATTATTCAATAATTCGATGACGTTGCGGAGGCTATTAGTATTAACCAAATAAAATAATATTTTGCATGGCTTAATTCAAGTCTAAAAGGCACCAACTTTTCACTATTAGATCACTAACAAACAAAAAAAATATCGCTCCACCCTAATGTGCATAGTACAAACTTTAGACGAATACCAAGATGTTGAATGGCTCGAAGAGAACGATGTCATTCAAGTATCGTGGACTAAGGACTATTAATTTGGATTTACTACATTTTTCAATAGAATATATTATATTCTTAATATAGAAAATATATCTTCAAATACGACGCTAATAATTTGCTTGAACAAATATTAAATTACTTTAGAGTCCATAAATTCCTTATTACTCCCTTTATATTAACTCGTGGCGTCTACTTGCTTGCTTGCCGGCTTGCCGTCGAAAATACTTTGGATCGATTTTTTACCCTTTTCCCGTGATCCAATCGAGCTGAAACTTTGCAAGCAGACTCGTGGCGATGATCAAAAAGATCTATCAAATTTTCGTTAAAAAAAAAAAATTATAGTACCTATAATTTTGGATTTTTCCAATTTTTAATGTTTTTTTCATACAAGTTGTATGGATATTTCAACGCATATGGTAGACGCGAAACCCGAAAATGAGAAAGGGAATATTGTAAAAACTTGTTTTTAATGGGTTACTTTTTTTTAGACTTAATAATTGCTGCTTATGAATAACAATAAAGAAATCTGAACACATTTTAAAAAATGTATACCAATGTTTACGTAAGCATAGGAGGGGGGAGTAAGGGCTTTGCTTACTTTTACTGACCAGGGGGAGGGGAGGGGGATTAAAAATTACTACAATTCTGCTCCCGTAATACTTGAATGGCCCCAAAGTTGAGATGGAGACGCGTCAGCGTTCATCTGTCCAAGTCCGGGAGTCATCCCCGCAGGCTCACCACCGCCTCCCCCGTTTGTCACCCGACATCCCGCTCATCGTCCCGCCCTTCTCGCAACCGGAAACCGGATCCTCACGCGGAGCCTCCGTAGTCGGGGCGGATAATTGGATCGTCGCCCGCGAGGTTTTACCTGTTTCTAAAAATACCAAAAGATGGCGCCGTGAAATCCAATCCAGATTGCGAGGGAATTTTACATTACAATAAAAAGCGGGGAAATTCCTCTCAAAGTCTTGCAGCCAATAAGTTGCAGCCCCGCGGAGGCTGGGCGGGAAATCTAATCCGGGTGGCAAAATGTAATTTAAATAGGCAGATGGATACACGCTTGAAAGGACTTTTATCTCGTACGTATTGGGGCCGCCAATAAATATCAAATTATTAAAACGTAATTTTTAAAATGATGGTCTCTTTGCTTCTTTGTTTGCAAGAACTATCTTATCTAAAGCGGAAATCTGTTTAGGCGAAGCAGCGAAAACTCTCGAACGATACATTCTGGCATCGTGATATTTGGGCAGCTTATTGTGTCGATCATTTGCAAGCCAACGCTTCTTAAAAACGCTTCAATACGTTATTTCCATCACGAGCTATGCTGCTTTCAAATTTTCATTTAAGCCTAATAAAATAAGGCTTTCTGTTTAAAACTATTTTTAAATTACTAAATAAAAAAAGATTTCTAAAAGTCATCTTTTTTCATCAATACACAGAGAAAATTTATGTGGATGTA
Source organism: Agrypnia vestita (assembly GCA_016648135.1). Taxonomy (NCBI): domain Eukaryota; kingdom Metazoa; phylum Arthropoda; class Insecta; order Trichoptera; family Phryganeidae; genus Agrypnia; species Agrypnia vestita. Next base: position 53,894 of record JADDOH010007487.1, read on the forward strand.
TTGAGACTCACTTTGATTAAGTAATTTGGGGATGATTTGATCTGTTTCGGCTTTCTTTTATTTTTTGGCTTCGAAGCATTTTTTTTTCATCGATTTTAAGTGAAATCTAATAATTATACAGGATATAACCAAGCTATTCGGCATGTCTACAATAATTTCCAGGTAGATTCCTGCTTGTCCTATGATTAATTATCAATGACTTAATATCATCAGTTTTGGAGATATGCAAAACAACTTCAAAATTTGCATTTTTTATATATTGATGTAACAGGGTGTAACAGAGCTAATCTACAATACTTTACGGGTATATTCCTGCCTAAATTATAAGTCAAGAATGTTCTGAAGGTTTATTCGTGCCGGGTTATCACCTTTTTAATTTTTTAATACTCGACAGCCAAATGGTTTAGTTAAGTGAATCGTTTATTCCGTTGTGCATTTCATACGGTAGGTGATTGACTGACCCAGTAACCTAAAAAATATAAATAAAAAAAATATTTTAAACATCGAAAAAATAAAAAGGTCTTAGAAACATATTGTATACACATAGATCTTGTCATATAAGTTTACAATTGAGTTAATGTTGGTACAGTGTGTAAAGGTACTGATGCGCATGCTCACGTGCCACTGCACGTGAGCATGCGCAGTATTGAATTTCTTAAGCCATTGCTATTTAGTGACATGTGACATGAGCATGCTCGTTACTAGCATGCTCAAAAATCAACCGCCGGTTGATTTATAAGCATGCCAATGTCATTCCTCACGAGAAGGGGTATCTTTTGAGCATGTGTGAACAGGCTTGCTTATGAGAAACAAATATGGGGAGATGACAAAACATTACTTTTCGTGACTTATTACGGAAATCACGAATGTCTGTGGAATACTCGGTCACCGCTATGTAAAAATAATATAGCAAGAAATAATGTCTATGAAACTTTATCAAAAGACATGAATGATTCAAATCTTACACTAAAAATTTTAAAAATTAAAATTAACAATGTGCGGAAGGAAACTCGGGAACTATTTTGATTTATTGGTTCACTTGAATTTTCTATTTAAGTTTGCAAAATTTCCGTTTTGAACACGAGCGTCTCTATTCTATGACAAAAGCATGCCAGTAATAAGCATGTGTGTTTGATTGTTAGCTTTGAACATGCTCCTTTATGAGCATGCTAATAATGAGCAAGTGTGTACAGTTGTTAGGGCATGCTAGTTTTGAGCACGCTAATGAGCATGCTCAAAATAAGCATGTGTATCTGTACCTTAATACGCGCATTCAGAGATGAGAGGGGCGTATCCGTAAACACAACGAAACAATGCGCGTATTACCCACTGTACCACACTAACTCAATTGCAAGGTTATATGAAAATACCCATACAGACAATTTTTATTTTTATTAAAAGAAAATCTGGTTCAAATTTCTGGTTCAGATTTTAATAATTTTATTTTACTTGTATTTGAGCATATTCATTTTTAATACAAGTTTCTTTAATGATTGTTCAACGTCTTACAGAAGATAAGGCAGAAATACTGAAAAAAAGTCGCTTATCTCTGTAACTGCTGATTGACATTGGAACATTTTTCCTTGAACATTTTCGAATCGAATTTATCTGTCTGGAAAGTATTGTAGACTAGTTCTGATACACCCTGCATATTTAATCTCTATGTTTGTCCACATGTTAAAACTCGAAGCTATCGGATTATAGTCTGGTATGTCAATAACCATGATACGTCATGAATGAAATAAATTTAAATAAACCTATTTTTACTAATACAAATGAAATAAATTTAAATATTTTTTCCACAATATAAATTATTTAAAATAAAAACAATCATGAAAACACTATCGATCGATAAAACAACTAAAAATAAATTCATAAGCAAACGGTGAAGCGAAAATTGCGAAAGAAGACTGAAAAGGCTCAATATAAAATTATACAGTGTTTGATTTGCTTAAATCAAAGTGAAAGTGATATTAAATTTCCCGAATAATTTTCTAAGACATTAATAAAACTTTTTTTACGAAGTGCTCCGAACGGCCTTGAAAAGTTCCCAGTGAAAAGAGAAGTGTTTTCCGCGCGATTCCCAAATCGCTGGGCATGGTCCGCGGGAGGTAGTGGGAGCAGCGGGCGCCATGAGCGGGCTGGGGCCGGCGGGCTGCTGGGTGGCGCACCGCCGCCTGGAGAGCTGGGCGCGCGCGGCCCGGGAGCGCTCCTCGGGGCCCGCCACCAGCTCCACGTCCGGAGACAGCCTGGGCGAGGTGAGTGCGCTTACCCTCGCGAGCGTGGTGTGGGTCTCCCGCTGGGAAACTCTCGGGGGATCCCCTGCCAGAGCGTGAAGCCGTGTATTCGCTAGGGCAGTGGTTCCCAAAGTTGACAGGACCGGGACCCACCTCCTGCCTCACATTTTCCCAATCCTTATTGTAACCACACGAAAGACTGTTTAATTAAGAAAAAAAGTAAAACCTCCAAACATAATCGAAATTTTTAATTACGAAAATGTTAATATGTGATATTTTAACGGGAAGGATGAATTTGTTGCCTTTTTTTTCTCATAACAGCATTAGCGTTGACTTCAATTTTAGTCACTTTTAATCGCAGTGAATTCGATACGTCCAATTTATTTCTGTATTTAGTCTTAATAGAAACCGTGGCAGAAAATCCCACTTCACATGACGTAGTGAAGGGGAGGAAGATTTTCATCGCTTCATCAAACAAGCAGGGATAAGTGTCAGCATCTGAAAGCCAGAATTTTGCTAATTGCTTGCGATTAAAAGTATTTTTCAGCGATGTATCTTCTGATAAATCAATAAGCTCTTCACTTGATTTTGTTAACATTTCTGCCAGTGTGTTGTCTTGAAATGGATTTTAAATCCAGTTTATCCCGTTGAACTTTTTCAGTTCTTCGAAGTTGGCATCAAAGTTATTTTTTAACTCTGTTAAATGAGTGAAAATTGCAGACACTACATTGATATCTGGATGCACTTCATTATCTATAATAAATACGACACGACCCAGAAGAGATGTGTTGCGCGACGTTGTGACTGCGACCCACCTAATATCAGCTCGCGACCCACCAGTGGGTTGCGACCCATAGTTTGGAAAACACTGCACTAGGGGACAAATTGCCCCTCAACATCACGCGTGGCATATCGTCTACGTGACGTTCCAACGTCGCGCACAACATAGCGCGGCATTTTTACATGCAACGTTGCCATGCGCACGGTACCCGAGCGAGCTCACCGCGACATTGTGCCGCGCGTCAGTACCACGTGGTATGTTTACAAGTGAATGCGCATGCGCTGTATCCATCAACATGACATATGTGTGGGAAAACGAAATTGTTCTCCAACTCAAACCGTGAATATAAAAATAAAATAAAGAAAAACGATAGCATAGCAAAAGATCCGTCAGACATTCGATACACGCATACGACTCGACATATGCAGCTGTCATCATAACCTCATCGGGTATCGGGCGACATTTCCGCGACAAGTTATATGTCAGTCCCGGTGTGTACACGTCAAATGACCGCGTCATTGTCTCCGAAACATGAGCGTAGATGTTGATGCGACATGCCGCGCAGAATGTTTCGCGATTCATCCCCTAGTGAATACATGGCTTGACTGCTGTGTACTAGTCATATCGAAATTTAATTAGGATCATTACCGTGGTTGTATCTGCCGGCAGTGGATTTCCGGACTGGCGAGTCCCTTAATATTTGTGCTTGTTATTTTATTTTGATTTTTCCCTGATGGGAGTGAATTACTGTAATAACTGTCTCTAAGGTGGAATTCTATATTCATTTTAATTCATCTGGCTCTTAAGTTGTATGTTTACATGTTGTGTTTTTATCCTTATGCTTATTATTATGGACACATGGACTTTGCATTCATATTTTGTACTGTAACATTTCCTGTACATATGTAATTTACGATACCCACATAATGGATGATAAGTATATTCCAATCGTCATTTGTCCCTGCGCTTTGGAGGAAGAGAAGAGGTGTTGTATGGACGCCTCCCCGTCCCGCTCGCATTCCCATGAGTGTAAGCATTAAAAAAATGCCGAAAATGGGTGGCGAAAGTGTAAGGCCGATATGGAAGTTATTGCTCATATACCCACATGGGTATGTGGTGGGTCCCTCTTACACTCATGGTCCGCAGCTGCCCTAATCCGATTGGCCGATAACCCTATTGAAATGCCTGCTGCGCGACTCATGATAAGGATATAGAGGATTGGTATGGAAGACACACTAGTGTAAATGGTTGCACGTGTGTAGTGGTGTACCAGAAGCTAAATTCATGTGCGAAAGAGATCCGCCTCTAACATCCGGGCTCTCCTGCGTTAGAGAATGCGAGTAAGTGTTTTTGCTGTGAGGGTATCATTATTAAGTATTAAAAACAGTATGAATTTATTCAATTAAGTTACAAAAGTTGATTTGTATATTTAAATACCGCTATTCGCGTGGTCAGAGCCGGGGAGTGAATGAAGAGCCATTTTGTGTCCTCAATGTCCTGTAATAGAATAGGAGGTAATAAAATAGAAATTAATCTATTTTCTTCAAGATATATGCTTGGTTGAGATAAACAGAGTGAGAATAAAGCTACTAGGGTTGGGAGAACCGGTAAGTGAAAGCGAGGCTGAAGGCGCATGTAGCCGGTGACTTGTGGAGCGGTGGTGCGCCTCGTTTTCCGATCTACAAATGGCGGTAAGCGTCTGCTATAAAAGGTAAGCATACTCGCATAATACAAAAACTATATATATCATTTGTTGCCGAGACGAACATGGGATAAACAGACATCTATGTTTTAAAGCCGATGTATGTAAGTACCTACAAGTTTTCACTCTATCAAATCATTTCTCACAAAAGTCGTTTCAGATCTATTAAATTTAGCAATGGTTACGACCGTATTAGGTAACAACCATGTAATATCGTATAAATACATCGTTTATCTTTGTAGACGTCCATTTCCAAAATATATAGATTCCATTCTGTCAGTACTCTATTATCTGGACTTTCACTCGGTGTAGATTTATTTATCATTTCATTTTCAGATTATTTTGCGTATTTTGATTGACCTCTGCATTGATAAATATAAACCCAATCTGATTTTAAAGTGTCAAAATTGAAAAATATTTTATCTATGATAAATATACATTTTGAAACATAGATGTCATCACTTAATTCATTTTTCAAAGAAAATTAACACTTCCAATGTGATGTATAAGTTTTCTTTTAAATGTTCCGTCAAAGACAATGTGAAACGGATTTTTATTATATTGGATTCAATATACTTGAGTAAAACTTTATATGAGAACAGTCCTTAATTTCTTCGAGGCCGACAAGTTATTATTAAATAATATGTAAAATTCTTATAAATGGGATCGGTTTCTATGAAAATATTTCTAAGAAAGCTTTATATTATATATGGGGTATAAAAGCAAAGGCAGCAATATCCAAAAAAATTTGAATGCAGTCATCGAGGATTACTCATTTATAATTTATTTATTTATTTATTCATTCATTTACGCCTAAATAGGCTTTTACATATGTAGGTATATAACAGTTATTTGCAAAAATAATATAAACAGAGAGAAAAACAAAAAAAAGAAAGTGTATATAATTTACATTATGGCGGAATGAAGCGCTCTCAGTATCGCGCCCCTATACTGTGACAGGCCAGAACCAAACACGTCCGCTATGTTTGTATAATTGTTACCTAACCTGTGTATTCTAGGTACTAGCGAGTTGTAGTGAGCATTTGTTCTAGTATTGTCACAGTAAAAAGGCGTCGGCACTCGAGTAGTTCGACTGGGTACATGGAACATTATTAAGGACAAAATTTCAGGGCTGTGGTAATGCGAGTTTACAATTTTATATAATAAAATCAGATCGGATAAAACTCTCCTGTCCGATAGTGGCAATAAACCGGTAAAATATAATAAGTTTGTATAGTTAAGATTTTCTATTGGGATATGGAGACGGAAATTTATGTAGCGTAAAAATTTATGTTGAATTCTTTCTATTGTATGAACATGAGCATTGTAATAGGGACACCAGATAGATGAGTTGTATTCGATTTGACTTCTAACAAGAGAACAATAAAGGAGTTTGACCGTTTGTATTGTATAATGTACTGAATTCGAGATTCTACAGGAAACATAACCTGTAAATTTATAGGAAACACAATTTCGGAAGGGTTATATACATAAAATCTAGAATAAAGTACATTTTAAGTTAGTAATCCTCGATGCCTGCATTCAAAACATTTTTTTATTTTTTGGATATTGCTGCCTTTGCTTTTATACCCCACATTTGATGAAAACCCCATGTAGCATGACAATCAAAATCTACAAACCAGAAAATGTGTTTATCTGAAGCAGTTAGGTCTCTCGAACAAGTGCGCTCTGGCATCTTCAGGCTAAGCTACTATTTTAAGTTCGCGTTATTTGTGTCACGAGATGACAGAGATAGCAATTATGCACAATTACGAAAGAATTAAGTTGTACGGTATGGCCAGGTGATATTAAGGATGAAACAGATATATTTTACGAAGAAGCTAAAAATACATAACAAGCTGTAAACCGTAAAAATGACGCACTTTTAAAAAAATATATATTTCCGCCTGAGAGTAGCGTAGCGTCTTGATAACGTTGGTGACGGACATTTTTAAACAGATAATTATGTTTTTTTTGCTTCTTATACCTCATTATTATTAATATTAGTGACGGACATTGTTACATAGAGAATTGTACACTTTGATTAATGATTAATAGCAATGACATATGCGATATAGTAATGGATATACTTGTAAGTTTTATTTTTCATTAAACTGAAATCAAATTAAAAAATGTTAATATTTAAAACAAATGCAATTCAGAATATTTTATTAAAAAAGCATAGTCAAAAATTTTGAAATCATTCTAATTTTGTAAACGGAATGAAATCAGCTATTGGACGGGAAGTTACGTACGGACATTCGAAATTATCATCGTTGGGGTTAGGGATTGTCTGTACGTACAAATAATGTACAAAATTTGCAATCCGAGACGTAAATTCGGTTTACGGGATTATACTGTAAATTGCGTCACTGTTTCCAAGATGGATGCAGTAACCAACCTTTGTTTGAATCACACCATTACAGTTTATCTCACCACCAATCACTACTAGAAGCCTCCAGTTACATCGAACTGGTGCTAGACCTAGTAGTAGTACGAACATTCGCACAGCAATCAAGCAAGAGCCTTTAAATATAGCCATCTGTAACCTTTCCTACATTGCCAACATTTACCTACCCCACGTCAAACCCAATCGGTTAGATTAAATATTAATAATAATATTAGAAATAATTTTTCAGTGTTTTCTAAACACATAATTAAAATCCACCGTTCTTTCAACAGTATTTAAAAAACATCCTCACGGTATCTTATAATGGATTAATAATGAACGATGTAGAAATCCAAAACAAAAAAAATTAATAACATGACATTCCCTCAAACTTCGCCCTTACTGCCAATATTCCCATTAACGACCGCAAATTTGCCTCACCAGTCCACGCTCCGTTCCTTCGCTGCAGTAGGTCTAAAGCATACGGTATTTATATTTGATATTAATTACATCCGACGAAGAAAGGAGCTTCTCTAAAAAATTTGTGGTCGTAACAAAATAACCCAGAAAGTGCGAATTTAGTACAAAACTTAGTTTGTTTCTTTCATATTCATATTCATATTCAGTAATTAAAACAAAACATTTAGTTTGTTACAACATATGGAGGCACAGTTTTCTTTTGGCGTTTAGGGCAATGTATTTTTAAAGAAGTATGATTTAATTATTTTTGTAAGTAATATGAATTGATTTTTCTATTCGTAATTTATTGTGATAGAAGTCGATAAGCTATTATTGTTTATTTATAATTGTTATTTGCACTAGCTTAATGATACACCTCTTAAAAGCTTTGTAATATTTTAAGTACACGCTGCCATCGAACTTCCTTAAACTTTTCGTGTTGGAGGCTGGATGGAAAGTTTGCACTTCTGAACGAAGGAGATTAGGGAATTTAGCGTTTAGTTTAAGATAACGTTCTCTGCTAAAGTACAAAGCATAAAATGTAATACCGTTCTAGTTACTAAAGTATATTAATTTACTCTGTAAATATACTAGATTCAAGTATGTTATTAGGATCGGTCTAAGTTAAGCCAGACTCCAGTGGCGTCAGACGCAAGAAGCAAATATTGCGCCACCCTCACATGTATTGGTGTACATTAGGGTGCATCGATTAACAACATTCAGAAGTTTATTATAAAAACTAGTTAGGAAAACTCACATGTATTGGTGTACATTAGGGTGGATCGATTAACAACATTCAGAAGTTTATTATAAAAACTAGTTAGGAAAACTCACATGTATTGGTGTACATTAGGGTGCATCGATTAACAACATTCAGAAGTTTATTATAAAAACTAGTTAGGAAAACTCACTTGTATTGGTGTACATTAGGGTGGATCGATTAACAACATTCAGAAATTTATTATAAAAACTAGTTCGGAAAACTCATATGTATTGGTGTACATTAGGGTGCATCGATTAACAACATTCAGAAGTTTATTATAAAAACTAGTTAGGAAAAGTTTCAAAGACATTAGAGCTGTTGTAGTAGTAGGTTAGGCGGTCTAGCCGCATGTGGATTATTCAGAGTATCGTAGACCCTGAGAAGGAATTGGAAAATTGGTGCATAGATTTATATTTCATTAAAATTTCAAGAGGCCGGTTGTCAAATAACTATGACTTAAGGTTGAGGATGTGAACGGTTAGAGTAATACTAGCTGCAACCCGAGTTGCAATGAAAAATGAAGAACAATGAAGAAAAAATGATGGAATACTGGTTCGCGTCTTTGCTAAACTCTATTATATATTTATAGCATCTTTTTGGCGCTTCACCGAGAGGACCGATGGACAGACAGATGGACGGGCGGACAGACAACGAAATCATTATGTTTGGTGACTTAGTTTAACGGTCAAAACGTTTCTAATTTAACGCAAGTTTATATATTTTTTGTACCTGAAGCAATTTACCATAAACTTTTCAGTTGTTGCCCCTGGTAATCTCCTAAGTTTACTTAATTAATTTCAGTTCACTAAAAAAAGTATTACCAAAAATTCTCTGCTACTCTTATTTTAATTACATTTTAATAAAAGACACAGATACTCAAACGTTATTTAATAAAACTTAAAATATTTGTTTACAATGCAAATTGAAATAAAATAAATCCTAACCTCATTTCGCCATAGTACGTTTTGATACCTACATTTCCTGGTTTATTTTTTCCTATTTCATGCGATTTCTGAACATTTTAAGACTATTGTTGAGCCTTTTTAGAAAATCCTTAAGACAGTTGTCAAATGCAGGAAACCGCTATTCCTGGATCCTGTTATCTAACTAGTTACGTGTTCGAGTTCTTGACACTCCCCGGAAATATATTCAAGCCTTTTGTTCGCACATTCTCCATTTCTATTAGGTACCTCTTTCCGACAGCCATTCATTATTTTTAGTTTTAATATTTATAAACAACAAAAATGTTTTAAGAGCTATATAAATTGTAAAAATATTTTTGTGTTGGTGAGTATGAAAACAGATCAAAAAGAATTGTTTGCTTTGCTTTTTATAAGCAAATAAAAGAATTTTTTGAATTTCTTTGTCCTTTTTTTGTATCTTTATTGTAATGTTCTTTCTCATGTGTGTGGAGAAGAACCGTGATGCTCGAAATTCCAAAGAAACGCATTATCTGCTTCCGGCTATTTTAATGGTTTAAAATAGTTCGATTATAGTACAATAGGTGTAATTTTCACATTGCGGTGACTACGTTATAAGAGAGCTCACAAAATGGCGCCTCTCGTTCTATAACATTCACTCTCTCTTTCTTCCATGCCGACTGTCACTCTCATTCATCAGACAGACGTCACTGAAATACATTACATTTATTTAAATTTCACAAAAAATTGTCGACAAAAACACGGGGTAGATTGTGGTTAATTGGCTTCGATTTCTGCATTTATTTAAAGTTTATAAGACTGCAATTTTGGCAGCACAGCTGATTTCTTTAGCAATGAAAATCCAGGATCGCATTGTACGGAATCCAAACTTGCGCTAACTTTTTCCTCTGTTCCTATCGACCTTAGGTGTCCTGCAGGTTTCTGATTGAGTACGGAATCTGTAATTTAGAAATTTCTGACCCACGCTTCTTCTAAAAAACTGATTTAGGTCATGTAATTTAAACTTAGAGCTAAATGAACGCCGCGCAGCAATTCACGAATCACCAATTTGGTAATAGCTCTTCACACATAATGCACCCTGCTCACCCATGAAAGCTCCATCACGACTGAATTTCCAAGACCCGAGCTACTAATCCCAACTACTCGCATACGGCTTCCACGTGCCGTTCGTATGCAAGAGTGTTTTTAAATTCGTAAATATTTCTGGCCCACCATATATTATTCTGTATTTCATTTCTTACTTGGAATTTCTAGTAAAGTACAGCTTGTATGCTGAATGCGTTCTTCTGATATATACAATATTGAACAGGTACATAATCATTATTGGTATTCAATATTCTTGGGAATGCTTAAAAATAATATACTTTATTCCAGTGTGTGGGGAGGTTAACGCAGTCCCACAAATTCCGTATGAGCATACAGGCGATAAATAAAAATATAAGAGGAGGGAAAAATAAGAAGTTCGTAAAAGTCTCAAAGTTATTTGAGCTGATGTACTTGTGGTAAAGTATTAGGCGGTCTAGCCACGTATAGAGTACTCAGAGTATCGTAGACTCAAAGTAATTGAAAAAAATTCTTCGGAACTGGCTCTCGTTTTCTTCACATCCCTAATTTTGTTAATCAATTTTTGTCTTTTGTTCCACAGAATTAGTCATGAGTTTTTAGGATAACCTGGTAATTTGGGACAATTGCCCTGTTGTGTCTCTACTCTACAAAAATAATAAATACGTAAAAAGTTTATTTTTATAAAAAACCTTTATTTGCGAATATCAATAAATTTCGGTACCGGTTTGCGCAAACCGATTGAATTTCACCGGCAACCGTAATTTTCCTGCAATTCTGCTGGCAGATAGCAGTTGGAAAGAAAATTAAACTGTTATGTAGACGATTGTACAATTTATCCCATATACAAACGATACTACATCATTAATTTTTTTTTTTTTTTAATTCACTTTGTGGCACCATTTTATAAATAAAATAATGAAAACTTTGTTTTAAAAAAATTCAAGATGTTTCGGGAGCAATGCTCCCTTCTTCAGAATAATTCCTGAAGAAGGGAGCATCGCTCCCGAAACATATGAATTTTTTAAAACAAAATTTAAATGTGGTTTAAATAAAGTTTTCATTATTTTATCTATAAATTGGTAACAAAAATGTACTCTGCAATATATCTTTGTAAAATCCAGAACAAAAAAGACGAAATAATAAAATTCTTTTTATTAAACCTTACATTCATAAACCTTACAGAACATCAAATATATTTTTTAATGGAAAAATTTTGAAATTTCCTGTATGAATCTTAAATCTCTACTGACTACAATAAGAGAGGATAGAACGATTTGTAGAAGGAATCGTAGGAGAAAACCTGGCCGGTTTTAGAAGGGATGGCTCAACAAGTAAACAACTCTTTAGAGTAAGACAAATACTTTTCAAGTGCTGGGAATTTGATGTTGAATTTAAAGTTGATATATCAACTGTTCATCAACAGAGAGAAACTGCATGACACACTATTAACGTTTAAAATACCTAAAAATATAATGAGACTATGAGCAACACGAAATGTAGAGTTAGGATTGGAGGAGAGCTCACAGACGAATCTATAGTGTCTCAGGGTCTCAAATAGGGAATGGATTAGCGCCTACACTTTTCAATCTGTGTCAGAAATTTGCTATTCGTCAGACATACCATAGCAATACGAACCGACTATATATATATATATCTAATATATATATATATATATATATATATATATCATATCTATATTAGTGGTACAGAGTGGCGTGGTATTGACTTGGTGAGTGGCATTTCTCACATATTCACGCACACAGATGTATTCCACCAGCTAGTTCAACGGTATAACATAAGTCTCAGGTAGAGTTCTGACTTGATAGTATGTGAAGCATATCCAGATCTTTAAATTTGTAAACCAATGCATGAGGTGAATACATGGATAGGATTTTAAATAAATAAAAGAAGTAATTTTTAAAATAGTAATATAATCACGCAGTTGCATGCATATAATAGATTTAGCATTAAAAAATAAAATAGGAATATGAAAAATTACTAAAAAATTAAAATTACTATAAAATTACTAAAAATGTACTAGCGCAGATTCGCGCTAGTACATTAATTTTAATCTGCCATCGGGCAGAATAATGGAGTAAATAATATTACAAACAATAAATGATATTAGCATAGGCTGAAAATGTGATTAAGTGCAAGTAAGTAGATAAAAATAATTAAAAGGCACAGGCTGACTGCGCTGACGAAAATAAAAGATCTACCGCCATTCGGGTCAGAATAAAATATAAGTATAAAAATGATTCTAAGTTAGAAAGAAGATGAAATTAAAACATAAAATTCTAGCATGGCGGTATCATTAGAATGATTCTAAGTTAGAAAGATTTAAAATTAAAACATAAAATTTAGCATGGTGGTATCAGTAAAATGAGTCTAAATTAAAAAGAATATAAAATTAAAACATAAATTCATGGTGCCGCACGATTGCAGATGCCACATTTGCGCGATCACGCGATAATTCTATCTTCCGGGTGGAGCTCCCACATGTAATCGGCGCGCATCCATGTTCACCGCAGAATCCACATGGCGTCAGGACTCGAAGATGTGCGATCAGGCATCCCTCATCCGACAGCCAAGACCACAGGAAATCCTTGCGGCAACAATGCTAACGTCTACAAAGCGCCTCTCTCATCCATGCCATGAGAAAGTTACCTAAATGGTCCGCAGGTAAAATGGAGGCACAGCTGGCAGCGGGCAGCATTGGATCGTTATTTTACATCAATGTTTTGAGTTAGTGGGCCATCCATACATGGCCTCGCATGGCAAACACTACATTTATTGGCATAGCAGGGCAGGGCAGGGCAGGGCCCTATAAGACAAAAACATATAAATTAGTACAATGAAAATAACTCACACATACTGGATCGTGAAGTGGGGTATCGGAGTCGTCCTCACTAAGACGGGAACAGTTGCCGACGTCCGTCCGCCTTGGGACCTGGTAGATTTTAAAGTGGGGCCCGATGGAAGAGAGCACAAGCCCGTAGGTACGTATCTCCCACCATTTCGCTGCGCACGGCGTGGGGGAATTTGCAACGCGCGCACAAGTTTTAGAATAAGTGGCCAGCAAGGTAGAGACCGGTACTTAGCTAGGGCCCGTGCGTTAACCCTAGTTTTGTTGGCGAATTAAGTTCTAGTTCGTTTGATACCCACAAATCAATTTGTGCCGCGGCGCGTTATTAATGGCGGGATTAACTGCAACGTAACAATATATATATAATACATATATATAATATATTATATATATATATATATATATATATATATATATATATATATATCTATATATATATATATATATAGATCTAGCATCATCGCTAGATATGTAGATGACCTCAACGTAGTAGAAAGATTCATGATAACGGTAATAGAAGTTTTCGAGTCATAATAAACAAAAGCTGCGGTGATAGGATTTGTTATTTTAATGAGTTTAGATTTAATAAATAGATTATTAAAAAAATCTCGTGTACAGTGAATTTTTTTGTATTTGCAGACTCGACTCGATAAATTCGATTAGGTGAGATAAATTTATTTAAAAGATAACTCAATATCTGGTATGCTGAAGTCAAATATAAAAATAACATTGCTCGGTAGTCGGCAATCACGTCTAGACAATTTCAGGACGATAAAACCTTGCTGCCACGAGGCGCGCGCGCACGAGATGCCAGAATTGAAAATAACATTATATACAGGATGTACCAGAGCTAGCAGCAGAAACTTGGCAGGTAGATTCCTGACTATGTTATGAGTTTAAAATGTTCAAGCAACCATGGCCTAATATCAATAGTTATGGAGATATGCAATATCAAAGTTGGCATTTTTTTTCAATATTTCTTACTTATTTTTTGCAAAAAGTTGAACTATCATTACAGTATCTTATATCGATTATGAATAATTCATTCGCTTTAATACAAGTCGCATAAAATGATGGAAACCTTGTAAAAATTGAAAAAAGGCATTATTTGAAAGGTTTTTATCATTTTATTTAAGTTGTATTCAAGAAAATGAATTTTTCATAATCGATATAAGTTACTGCAATGACAGTTAACTTTTTGCAAAAAATAACTCAGAAATATTGATATTGCATATCTCCATAACTATTGACATTAGGTCATGGTTGCTTGAACATTTTAGACTCATCACATAGTCAGGAATCTACCGGCCAAGTTTCTGCTGCTAGCTCTGGTACACCCTGTATAATGTTACTTTCAGTTCTGGAATCTCGTGCACCCGCAATATTATTATTATTATTATTATTAAATATATAGCGCAGAATTTGAGCTTCGTCTTTTAACATCAGATGCATTATATTTTTTCAACGCCCAGTCACTTAATTAATGCTCCAGAATATGACATATTTCAAGGTCATTTAAGCCATAGCTAAATAAAAAAAAATGTGGAGTAAAAAACAGAAATATTATAAAAATATTTTGAATGCAGTCACCGAGGATTACTAATTTAAAATGTACTGAATTATTGATTTTCTATGCAAAAACATGTTTTCTATAAATTTATAGGCTATGTTTCCTACAAAATTTCGAATTATCAAACATCATAATTTCGTTGTATGTCCGTCCGTCCGACCGTCTGTTTGTTTGAAATTAAACGGCCGGAGATGGGGCTTGAACCCCGGGCCAGCAAACCCGAACCGGACGTTCAACGTATGTTGCTACGGCCGCCTCTCCGTGGAACCCCTAAAAGATACTATAAATATATACTAGGGCTTAGCAAAGACGCGAGCCAATGTTCCGTCATTTTTGACGGGTTGCAGCTATAAATTGGTAATCCTCGTTGACTGCATTCAATTTTTTTACTGTTGCTGTTTTGCTTTTATTCCCCACATATTAATCGCCCATCATTTCTATACATTTTCACTCCCTTTCTTTTAACTCTTAGCGTCTGCTTGTCTGCTTGTCTCCCGAAAAAACTTTGGATCGTTTTTTAACCCTTTTTCAGTGATCCCATCGAGCTGAAACTTTGCAGGCAGACTCGTGGCTACGATAAAAATGATCTAACAAATTTTCGTTTAAGTTTTTTAAATAATTATGGTATAATTTTGGATTTTTCGAAATTTTAACGATTTGTATATTGTTTAATTTTCTAAACAACGCGTGGAGTAGGCGCGATCTGTTTCAATGAGAAAGGGAGTATAATAAAAACTTGGTTTCTATGGGTTTTATTGGTGGAGTAGTTTTTACTCCCTTTATTTTAACTCGTAGCGTCTGCTTGTCTGGCGAAAAAACTTTGGATCGATTTTTAACCCTTTTCCCGTATCCATTTGAGCTGAAACTTTGCAGGCAGACTCGTGGCGACGATAAAAATTATCTAACAAATTTTCGTTTAAATTTTTTAAATAATTATAGTATAATTTTGGATTTTTCGAAATTTTAACGATTTACATATTGTTTAATTTCCGTTCCACATGGCCAAACCATCTCAGGGATCCTTTCTTTATTATATTTATTCTACAGCCAGTTTATGCTACAGCCAGCATTACATTAAATTCTAATTACCAGTAGTTCATTCTCCACTCTTTCGTACAAAGATTTAACACATACTTCTAAGCAATCGCATTTTCATAATCAGTCTATTTTCGTTCTTTTGTTGCTAATTCCAGGCTTCACTTCATCTGAACTCCAATTTTCGTAACCCGGTGGGAATCTATGTTTGTTGCGATGGAATTTTCAATACATAGCTTGTTTTCTCATTATCTTTATTATAATTTATTCATAAAAATCTTAAAACTATGTTCTAAAATTGAAAAATCACAAATGTAAAATAAAACCGACGTAATTTCGTTACATATTTGGTAGAAACTCAAATAATTTACAAAACGATTCAAAGGGTTTATGTCGTGTTGGCATCTGAAGCTCGAAGACGTCACTGGCACGTGTTTTGAGGGAGAAAGGAAGTGGTAGCTACCCTCACGACCTTGGGGGTGACACTCGGGCTTGTTTGTCATCAGACCTGAATTCCCGTCGTTCTGAAGAGGAACGCCATGGAATTATTATTATTTTGTACATGGAAAATTTTCAATATACATTGTCTGAAATTCATCACGTTTCCGAGTCGCTTAGCTCCGCGAAGATATTATTCATGTTGTATTGAGTTCGCGAACCCTTTGTGCTCACAGCTATTACAGTTTATACTCTGGAAGATGCTCTTCACATACAAAATATAATACAAAACGTAGATAAATGGAGGGAGATAAAGATTAGCACCTTTAATTAGCTGGAAAAGGGGTTATGCTAATGTATTCAGAGAGATAAACACTTGTATCGGATATTGTATAACTCGTGCAAAGCGGCGATGTTCCTTTATCCGATGTTCGCTATTGTTTAAGGAACAAAAATTTCTCAGAATTTGCCAACCATATAATTAATACCAATCATTCTTTCGACAATCACAGTTGAGACTACTCTACTCGGTTCCTCATAGAGGATTGATAATGAGCGGTTTGGAAACCGTCCAAATTCAAAAGAATTTGAATTATGAGAAAACACTCATAAACAACATCAAATTCCTTCCTCAAGAAGACCACAAAAAAATACACTGCTCCACGACCCATTACTCTACTCAAATAAGACGACATAATTTCTGTATTTAGGTTGGTAATAAATTAGACCTGATGATGAGTGACTATATATATATCGAAAATAAAGTAGTGATAAATTTAACTGAACATGGGTGCAAAGTTCAATTTCGTTTAAATTAAAATAAAATATGTTGAACTACAAAATAACTGGCATATCAATTAAAAATATTCTTAATTTATATGTTAATGCGCTGTAAATTACCTATCTTCCTTTCCATTTTTTCCTTATTCATTCGTTCAATATGCCCAAACCATTCCATACACTTAATGTCCATTTTTTTTCATTATAACTTTCTAAATCTCTCTAAATCTATCACCATTATTACCAAAAATACACTTGTTAACAATTTTTTAAAATGTAGCCGGTTACTGATCCCTTTAAATTTTCTGTGTTATCATATCAATTTGCGCCTGCAGTTACGTTATACAACATAATTTATTAAGGACTGCATTAAAATTTTAAAAGATTTTAATGCATCCCTTAATAAATAGTCCCAAATCTATGTAACTGAGTTTTCGTTCAAGATCCCTGTCACCAGTATTCATCCAAAATATCTATCATCAAGTTTTCGTACAAAATATCTGTCAAGTTTTTGTCCAATATATCTCTTTCGTTAAACCACGATATTAGCAGAAAGCAGGATCATTGAGAAGTTTTGTTATATAGTTCGTTTACCGTGAAATCGTGAAATTTTCTCTGGTGTTAAACGATGCGCTCAAGTGCGTTGGGGATCCGAGATTATCCATCGCAAAAAATACTAGTCAATATAAGGGTGCTTTATTAATTATTATCATCCTTTATTCATCCCTTGGCCGATATTCTTCTTGCGGCAAATACTTTTTAGTGTCCTCTGAAATCCACTTGCACTATACATTGTTTCTTCCCACAATTCGTGACTGCAATTTCATCCATAATTAAAATATCTTAATCTGTGTGGTAAGTGATTCTAAAAAATGTATTCTATGTTACTACCGTTTTGCAAGATATTTTAAAGGAGTTAATATTTTTATTTTTAACGAAATATCGAATTTAATATGATCATTAGATAGTAATTATATATTAAATAAATTGATAAATAAATGCCATAACATAGCAATCTTAGTTTTATTAATAGAATTTGAAAACAGACGATTTCCTGTAGATAAGGTTCTGTATAATATATATACAAGTTATTCTTGTGTAAAATAAATATGAATATAAAATTCAATTTGATATATAGAATCTTTTTATCAATTTATTGTTTGATATCATTATATACATAATGCCAATATAACTTTTTGGTTCCTTCATAATTACCGGTAAATCGAATCGATTTTTAAAAATAATTTTTGTTCCAAAATATTTGACGTCAAGTTTTGGTGCGAGATACTAGATATCATGTATTATTCCAAGAAAATTTTTAGGGATTTAGATTTATACAAGGTCTGTACAAAGATATTTATCAAACAGTTTTTAGACAGAGTTTAGCGTCATTTAGATAGCGTTCAAGATTTATATTACTTGGTTTTAGTCTGGGAACTGTATCGTCTGATGTACCTATCTCCCTCTGTCACCCATTACTATTCAGATTATGAAGGGACGAACGAACCGAGACTAATCGGTTTTATTTTTGATTAAGCCTAGAGTTTGGGTGATGGTAAAGTAATCAAATTTCTGTGAAGAGACAAGCTATTGGAAACTGAAAATAACCCTCGCACAATTTCAAGGCGCCAAATCTACATTCATTATATCCAACTGGCTCGCTTGATGAGACGAGCTAATTCGAGCTAATTCAATTATTCGCATAGCACCTGCAAATGAAAACCGCGTTCGAATAATGATTATTGAATCAACGATGTATTTTGTATTTTTTATCATTCAGGGATATTCATTAGGCTGCTGAAATTTATTTGGAATAACTTACTACTAAATACCAACTAATGAAGTGAAAATAAACAATGTAATGTTAAGGTTAGGTACCGTGTGTTTAAAGGCCGGTTGTATCAATTTTTTTTTTTTAAGTAGAGATGCGAACACGGAATACGTGTCACATCCTTAGAGTATATACAATCCATAGAGGGATAACTAAACATTTTACCAAACCCGTACGCGTGGTAACATAAAGCTTACTCAGTTTTAACAATATAGTGACACATAAGACAAAAAGGGACAAAAAAGATCACCCGGTCGGGTACGTCTTTAATTGCTTTGTAAGGGTTCTCTTTGCCCGAGTTTCAAAACTCGGGCAGAGAACGGCAGAGCTGACAGATTTGTTATCCGTATTTTCGATAAATTATTGTGTGTTTACGTGCAAATATTACAAAAAATTGATATGCCTTCTTGTGCAATGAAGGGGTGTTCCAATAGGACTGGAAACGGGAAGAAACATATCAGTTATCACAGGTATTTTATCCAAAATATGAAAATTTTACATATATACGTTTTATTTCATAATTTTAACAACAAACCAAGTGCAAACATTTACTTTTGTTTAAAAAATCCTAGAACGTTTATTTTTGATTGATTTTATTACACAAATAATTCGGATTATGCTATTTTGAAGATGTTTTTGATGACTTAAATCAAAATATGTCTATGAATATTCAATCAATACGAACTGTAAAATTATTTACTTAGATAGCCGACATTTTAAAATATATCCGTCTCTTTTTTTCTCCTTTAAAAATTCTGAATTTTTAGGAGTAAGAATGAGAAGGCACTACATTGTATGGATCTAACTAAGCTCAATGTGGTATTTTTATGACAAAGCATATTGGACCGACAGGGCTGTGCTTAAAATTTTAGAATACAAATTATTTATTATTTATTATTTAAAGTATTCGGATTGGGATATCATTTTTTGTAGGTTCCCAAAAAATGAAGTAAAAAAAAGTGAATGGATCCATGCTGTGGGAAGGATTAATTGGAATCCCGGAAATCACAGTTGTGTTTGCTCAGATCACTTCTTGAATGTACATTTTGACAGAAGGAAAGAAAACAAATTAGTTCGAATAAAAAAATTTGCCGTTCCTACGAATTATTCAAGAGCAGAACTGGCTTTTGATAGAGTAAGTACCTATAGTGTTCATTCTTTATTCGTTTTTCGTTACATAAAAAATTTCTTAAATCGCCAATTTATACGGTGTGCATTCTGGATGGGCCCAACAGGGATTTTTTGAAAAGACAAATATCTAAGACTCAGAAGCTCCCTTTAACGAGGAAATACTCCCCAGAGCTGAGGAAATTTGCTATTACCTTGCATTTTTATTCGCCTAGAGCGTATAACTATGTGAGGGAAACTTTCAACACTTGCTTGCCTCATACCAAAACATTATCGAATTGGTACAAACAAGTTAACTGCGATCCCGGCTTCACTCAAGAGTCGTTTGATGCCCTCAAACTTAAAGTAAAGCACAGCGATCGTCCAATTCTTTGCTCACTTGTAATGGATGAAATGAGTATCCGTAAGAAGTTAGAAAGGATTGGACAAGTGGAAATGGGATATGTTAATTTTGGTGCAAATTTGGAAGGAGATGAAATACCCCTTGCTCGTGAGATACTTACCTTTATAGTTGTTTGTATTAACGGGTCATGGAAAATACCAGTTGGATATTTTCCTGTGGATGGCTTAACAGGGGAACAAAAGAGTATTTTGGTTACTCAATGTCTCTCTTTGCTAAAAGGGTGTGGAATTCGTACAATATCTTTGACGTTCGATGGCGCAGCTCCAAACGTAAGTATGGCAAAACAGTTGGGTTGTTCGTTTGAAGAGCATAATTTAAAACCATATTTTCTCTTTGAAAATGAAATTGTTGTGGTTTTTTTTGACCCATGTCATATGCTTAAATTAATTAGAAATACACTAGGGGATAAAAAATATTTTTTAGATAGCAATGGTGGTATCATTGATTGGAGGTTTATAGAGCAATTAAATATTTTACAGGATAATTATGGACTTCATTTAGGTAACAAATTACGGAGAGAGCACATTGATTATGTGCGACAGAAAATGAAGGTTCGATTAGCGGCGCAGTTATTTAGCGATTCTGTAGCGGATGCCATAGAATTTTGTGCTAAAAATCTAAAGCTGCCACAATTTTCTAACAGTGAACCAACAATTTTTTTCATAAGATGTATAAACAAACTATTTGATATATTCAATTCCCGTAATATTTCGGCACCTGAATGGAAAAGGCCTGTATTCTCGGGGAATCATTTAAAGTTTTCTGCGTACCTGAGTAATGTTAGCGTATATTTATCTGATTTAAAATTACCAAATGGAGTAAAAGTTATTCAGTCTAATAAAAAAATGGGGTTTTTGGGTTTTCGAGTTTGCATAGAAAGTTTACAATTATTAGTTAAGACGTATTTAATGTCAGAGTCCCCAGTGTTAAAATATCTAACGATGTACAAATTTAATCAAGACCCTATCGAATTATTTTTCGGAGCTATACGCTCACATGGTGGTTATAATAACAACCCAACCGTTAGCCAATTTAAGTCCGCGTACAAGAAATTACTTATACGCGCAGAAATCAAAGATAATGTAAATGGAAACTGCATACCTTTAGATCAAATTAGTATACTAAACTGTAATTCAAATAATTCTGTCAACATTATAAACTGTTCCTCCTCCAAATTAAAATTATTACGTGATGACGAATTGAGTTTCGAAAATACTTTGCCTTTCGACGATATTCCTGAATCAATATATATGTGCAGTCAGTATGTGGAGAGTTGTATAATTTATATTTGTGGTTTTGTTGTCAGGCATCTAAATAAAAAAATTAAATGTGAGAATTGTCTTTCTGCCCTTATTGGCTTTAAGACAACTTTGCGAAATTCATTAATTGCACAAAAAGATAGAGGGGGGTTAGTATATCCATCAGATGACGTTATTTTAATTTGCACACATAGTGAACGCGTTTTTAGAGAAGCTCTTAACCGTAGTGGAGGAAAAAGAATGAATCCTCACTTTTCATTAGAATATTTAGTCAACAGGGTCTTAAAAATATTCCTAACTGTAGATTGTTTTAATATATTACTTTCTCACATGCTAGACCAGTCACCGCTGGAGAACCATACTGTTCACCTAATTAAGGCAGTTGCTTCTAAATATTTAGATGTCAGGCTACACTTTCTGATCAAATCAGCGGTACAACCTACCGTCAGAGTGAGACAACATTTCAACAGATTAATTATCTTCCAAAATCAATAGCGTACTATATTAAAATTTTATATTTATTATTAATTCCATTAATGTACTTCATCATATTGTTTTTTCAAACAATGTATTTTATGTGTATATACAAACAATGTATATTATGTAAATAACGTAATTTTCTAAATATTTGTACAAATGCAGATATCTAAATGTTTATGTTTGATATGGTATAAATAATCCTCGATTATAATTATTATTATTGCAGTACCTTATATAATTATTGTTGTGGTGATATTTAAAATTGTAATAAAATAAATTAAAATAAATAAATTTACCCACATATAAAAGGCATTATCATTTATTGCTACTTTATTGTAAGAGAATTCACAGAGAATCGTTCATTTGTGGTAGCCCTGTTTTAGCAACAAATTACAAACACGTGTTAAAAACGAATTGTCCAGTCTCACCGAATGACCACGCCTCTTTTAACAAAATTCTTACAAGTTTCGAAATAATATGGTCTCTATGGATTGTATATACTCTAAGGTCACATCAATATTTTAACTATTATCAAACTAAGCTAAACGCTGAGAATCGAAGTGAAACGAGAGCTCATAACATCGGAGAAATATTTAAAAGTTTTTTGTTCGGAGTACATAATTATACCTCACCTTCATTAAACCAAATTATTTAACGTACAGATATTTTTTAGTTCTTTAGAGATTCTCCGCCATGATCTGCGCTGATGGTCACGTAGTTGAATCACTTTGGTCCCACAAACATTTGCGGTCATGTGTCAAATTGACAAATTTTTCAATATCCATCGTACGAAATCGCAAAAATTTCCGAACAAATCCGGATCGTGTCGGACGTCGCATCTATACGTGCGTACGCGCACTACTAAATCGCGTACAGTGTGCGATGTTCAATACTACTTGGAAGGTCAGGAATGGACTTGCGTATTCGTACGTATACGTACTACTCAATTTCGTATCCAATTTCGTATCCAAAACGCATCCAGTGTGCGGCCGGCGTAATACAATTGTTTTATTATAAACTTAAAATGAAATTAAGTTTAAGAAATATTTAATTGACAATTTCACGCTGACTACAGTTTTTCATTTACTTGAAATGTACGAGAAGATATAATAAAAGTTTACTAATTAGTTAAAAATTAGTAATGGAAGCCAATTACTGAATTGTACACAGAATCATAATTAAGGTAATTTTGGGTGAAACTTTTTTGTGCCTTTGTGGATCTCCAAAAAGCGTATGACAGAGTGATAAGACGAAAGTTATGGAAGGTTTTGTCTGAATATGGGGTGAAGAGTAAACTCATACAGGCAATTGCATCCCTGTACGAAGGAAGTAGTGCTTGCGTGAGAATTAATGGGACATTCACATCATGGTTTGATATTACAAAAGGTGTCAAACAGGGATGCGTAATGTCACCATGGCTTTTCAACCTGTATATGGATAATTGTATGAAAGAACTGAAGGATCTAGAAGTTGGAGCGAAAATGGACGGACTCACCATATCCTGTCTGCTATACGCAGACGATACAGTATTAGTGGCTAACAGTGAAGCTGATCTGCAGTGCTTTGTATCCAGGATGTCCGATGTATGCATGCAGAGTGAACTTCTGATGAATGTCAGCAAATCGAAAGTGATGGTATTCGAGAGAGACGAAAGAGTGACTAAGTGTTTTGTAATTATAAACAACGAATGCTTAGAACAAGTGAACGAGTTTGTGTATTTGGAAAGTATGTTTAGTAGAGACGGCAAGGCTGAGAATGATACCGAAAGGAGAGTAACTGCGGGAAACAAAGTTAATGGTGCACTAAATGCAATTATGACCAATAAGAATCTGTCAAAGACTAGCGGTACATAATAGCGTTCTAGTGCCAACCCTTATGTATGGAAGTGAAGCCTGGAATTGGCAAAAGAGGAATGAAAGTAGACTGAATGCGGTTGAAATGCGGTCACTAAGACGCTTGTGTGGAAAATCTTTGGTCGATAGAGTGAGGAATGAACAAATTAGAAGTGAATGCAATGCTGGCTGTAGTGTGATAGATAGAATAAAGAAAGGAGTGCTGAGATGGTTTGGTCATGTGGAACGTATGAACGAGGAAAGGATGGTTAAGAAAATATATGAGGCGAATGTTGAAGGCAACAGGAATAGAGGGCGTCCGCGAAAGACCTGGCACGATCAGGTACTACAAGTATTTGAGGATGGCCCTGTTAAAAGCCGCAACAATCGTAGAACGTGTATGAGAAGATGTATGAATGTGGCCGAAGCAAAAGTGGTGTGCCAGGATAGAAGAGTGTGGCGTTCAATCCTCTCTGCCTACCCCTGCAGGGAAACGGCGTGATGGTTAGTTAGTTAGTTAGTTAGTTTGGGTGAACGCGGGGGTACAGGGGCTAAACAGGATAAGGGGGAGAGTTGGGAGACGACAACAGTTTCATTTTGAATGTGATTGTCGAGTCTGACCATTGCGTGGTGATAGCAAATACAGGGTGTACCAGAGCTAGCATCAGAAACTTGGCAGGTAGATTCCTGACTATGTCATGAATCTAAAATGTTCAAGCAACCATGACCTAATTAATATCAATTGTTATGGAGATATGCAATATCAAAGTTTGCATTTTTTTTCAATATTTCTGACTTATTTTTTGCAAAAAGTTGAACTATCATTACAGTAACTTATGCATGTCGATTATGAAAAATTCATTCGATTCAGTTCAACTCAAATATAATGATAAAAACCTTGTAAAAAAAAATATTTTTCACAATTTTTGCAAGGTTTTTATCTTTTTATTCGACTTTAATCAAGTAATTTAAATTTTAAATATTCCGTGACGTCATCAGTCCGCCGTTGGTAGTAATCAAACTTTTCTTGCAAACTGCGGTTCAAACGGAATATAACGTTGGTGTTTTGATTTAAACCTGCTATAGATGTTGATATTTTTTAAGTGAGTGTACCTTTATTTTTAATTTTAATACTTTCTCGTTTTTTAAAATCGTATCGGTTATTCTATTCATGGTAACATTTGTATGGTTTCCAATTTGAAAAAACTATTAAAAATTTTAAAAATCCAAAATTATACTATAATTATTAAAAAAAATTAACCGGAAATTTGTTAGATCATTTTCATCGTTGCCACGAGTCTGCCTGCATAGTTTCAGCTCGATTGGATCACGGGAAAAGGGTTAAAAATCGATCCAAAGTTTTTTCGGCAGACAAGCAGACAAGCCGACAAGCAGACGCTACGAGTTAAAAGAAAGGGAGTAATAATGCGGAAATTTCAAGGAATGTCGTATTATTTATGGACAGAGCAGAAGATTCTAAAAACAGAAGATTATAATTATGTAGATAATTATTAAACAAAATTACCTACGCTCGTAATATTCTTTTCAGATATATTTTATTTCCGTTTTCCAATTCCAATTGCAAAATTTCTTAAAATTAAAATTAGAAAATGTATCTACCTTCAAAACAAAAAGTTCACATGTCCGTCTAATTGGTATATTTCAAAGTTGTGTCAAACGTCAAAATGGAGGACGAAATTGTGATGTTATGTGTACCTACTTGTATATGCATAAGAACCAAATGATGTTTATGTACAGATCCACAAATTCATTTAACACAAACTATCACCACATTGACATTTTCAACGCAACAATAAGAAACATAAAACAAACAATATCTACACTACCGCACCCAAACTAATTTGTACATTATATCTTCCCTTCTACTCCCGTCCCACATTCCCCTCCACCCTCTCCATTCGCTATTAATGTATGTTAAAGTAAATTTTTAATTCAGTGGAAAATTTTTAAGATTGTTTTGATTCAAAATAAATAAATAAATAAACACACAAATACACACACTCACACAAACTCACTATTGGACATGTTTTTTCTTATTTTTTATCGATTGTATATATGTGTTTTCTTGTAATTGGCCCAAAACTCTGTACATCAATTATTGTTTTTTTCAAGATTGATTAATTATATGGCTGTAAGAAAACCAATAAATGAAAATAAAAATAAAATAAAAAATAAAAAACAAAATATCTGAAATTTTCCGACGTCCCTGACCTTATATAGTGTAGTGAGGGACGGGACAAATATGTGTCCAGTATTGCGGGCACTCGATGTCATTTTCCGTTCATTTATATCCACAGTAGACCCCCGATTATCCGGAATGGATCGCGAAAAATAATCCCGGATATATGATTTCACGAATGACCCGAAAGCGTTGAAAAATGGTACAAAATTTTATGTACTAGAATACAAATATCCGAAATATATAGTTCGAAAATGTTTCAAGGTTGTCAAATACTTTTTTTGCACAATTAATTAATTACTTCACTAAAAAAGTCGACAAAAAAAAAATCGCTAGAAAAATAAAAATGTAAAGTAGAATATTTTGAGGAACAATTTTACAAAATTTTCTTGTGTAACTTTGTTACAGGCTATTTTAAAAAATATAATAAAAAATTATAACTTTGTATACTTTCATTATTTGTTAATAACGATTAGAACGTTTTCGATGCTAACGCATCATCTTCAGTGATGTTACTAATATTGAACTTAAGACTAAAGGTACTGATATATGCGTATTAGTGGCACGTGAGCATGCGCAATATTGACCTTCTTTAGCCCTTGCTTATTAGTGGCATGTGTGTACGCACATTGCTAGTAATAAGCATGTTCATAAGGATTAATGTCATTCACCATGAGAAGGGGTATCTTTTGAGCATGTGTGAACAGGCTTGCTTATTATGAGCATGCTTATGTCATTCGCGGCTAGTATCGATTATCAATGCGATCTTCTCAGTCCGCGACAGATGAAACAAATATGGCGCGTTAGGGAGATGATAGAACATTACTTTTCGTGACTTATTATAGGAACCACGAATGTCTGCGGAACACTCGGTCACCGCTATGTAAAAATAATATAGCAAGAAATAATGTTTATGAAACTTTATTAAAAGACATGAATGATTCAAATCTTACAATAAAAATTATAAAAACTAAAATCAAAAATATTTTGATTTATTGGTTCACTTGAATTTTCTATTTCAGTTTGCAAAGTTTCAATTTTGAACTAGAGTTCCCCTCTATTCTATGACAAGAGCATGCCACTAATAAGAATGTGATTGTTAGCTTTGAGCGTGCTTATTTATGAGCATGCTTAAAATAAGCATGCTAATAATGAGCAAGTGTGCACAGTTGTCAGGGCATGCTAGTTTTTTTTTTTAGGACGGCGTGAGGGTTGGGGTGGAGATTAGATTCCGGTGGGTATGTGGGCGTAGTCATTAGGCGCAGAAGAGGGGACGTAATAGATAGAGTTTGAATATTGATTTCATTTTTGTTACTATTAGTCGATACATTTTCTTAAATATCAAGTTTCTTTCCTCCAAACTCCATCTATTAAGTCTGAAGATGATGCGTTAGCATCTAAAACGTTCTAATCATTATAAACAAATAGTTAAAGTAAAGTTATCATTTTTTTATATATTTTTTATTTTGAGGAAGTCTACTAGGAAAATTTTAGATTTTCTTTAATACATTTTACGTATAATCGTTTTAGTCGCCGTTTTGATTGTGAAATTTATTTGAATGCTTTCAGGAGTTCAACGTCCCCAAGGATTCTCAAACGGTGCAGCCGTGCGCAGGGGACCCTCGCCACCCCTCGGCCCGACTGGCGCGCACCCCGTCCATCTCCTCGCAGAGCAGCCTGGAGAGCAGTGCTTCCAGAACCGTGAGTACCGCCATAACTATGCCTAATCGTATCGGCAAGTACTTGAGGAATGGGCCGATTGTAAAATTAACCAAAATATATGCACAATCAAAATAAAATCTATTTTTTTAATTGTATTGCAATTCATATTTAATTTGATATTCGCCTTGCCTCGATGAGCTCCATTTACTGCCAGCTAGAGTTTCTTCATGGTATGCCTTAAAATGTCCTTCTTTTTATATTGCTTCATTTACTCAACTCTAGATTACTTTCTCGTGGTTTTTTGATAATCGTGACATCATCGATGACGCAAATCTTTATGATCATTTTGCAACCTTATTTTATTACATTTATCTGATGAATATGCGGTAAGTACTTTGATAGTATTAGGTATTAAGCAATGATATAATAAACTGGAGATACGTTACAAGCGTGAAATCTTGGCAACTCAAAAGTAAGGTAATTAATTGCCTTACTTGCATTCGTTATCGAACGGACCTTCGTTGTGATCAGGCGCGACGCTACGCGGAAAAAGGAACAGAGTATCGTACACTATTGTAAGAATGAGTATGTTATTTTAGTCACCGTGACTTCAAATTACCTGATTTTTCTGTCTACACGCAGAGCGTTTTTGTGTTGTGATTTGTTGTCTCTTTCAATGCAAAATTTGCTAAATATGAAAGCCGGCTAGTATGGGAATAACGTGTCTGTATTATAATACATCAATGGTATTACGTATCTACGTATTTTATTGTAGGCATTTTGAAAACATTAAAATATTCTTAAGTTAAAATAAATTTAAAAATTAAATTTTGGCCTATAAACAGGAGGTTTAAGAGACTGAAGTTTAGTATCTTTGTAGATACCGATAAGGCAATAATATGTAGGAAAAAATAATATAATCTACGCAGGATTGGTGTGGTAGATGCATATGTCAGAGACGTTTATTTTTTTTATGTTGACGTTAATGTGATCTTTAAATTACAATTTTATTTTGCATTTTTAATTTGCATCTATGCCTATCTTTAAATATGTATCAAATTGATTTACAATTGACGTGCTTGTCGGTGCAGTGGTCAATCAATACGTTCGCCTAGTGATCTAGTGGTCGGAGGTTCGAGTCTAATTCCAGGACACCAGTAAGTTAGTCCTACTTTCAAACCACAAACGATTTGCTTAGTTTGGAAATAGTAAGCGAATTAATGTGAAGCCTATTCCGTTTACGTATCTATATTTAAAAAATATATATTGGGATTAGCCTTTTCTAGGGTTGTATCAGTAGTATTCGTTCCAGCCCCGGGAAAAGAGACTGATCAATGACACGACTATCAAATCTCTTCCCGGATCCTGGCCGGAACCCACCGGCAAATCAGAAATAAAATACGACAATTTTAAACTTCATCTTTGCCGATGAATTTAATATACTGATTCTTTTATCGTTCGAAATAAGGATTAATAAAACACGAAATGTAATTATAAATTGAGCGACCAAAGGGAAAATTCTTCTACTAATTCGAAAAATTACTATAATGCTCTCTGACCAACTGATTCGAATAATGCTAAAAAATGCTTTCGATTTTCTTAAAATCTTCCCTTTTATAACTCTTCTCGACATTTATTTTTGCAAAACAAAATATAAAATCATAAATATCATATGTGTTCCAAACATTTCTTCATTCAAAATTTTCAATATTTAAACTATAAATTGGCGAGTTCTTACTCGCATAAAATAATAAAGAAAAACACAAATTTATTCAACAAGTAAACAAGTAGGTACATAATATGTATAAAAACAGTTTCAATTTTGAAGACATTCTCATTATATACTGCGTTTACCAAATTATTTGTTAAATATTCTGTAGGAAACAAGTAGTGTGATTTTTTTAGACGTTTTTAGACTTTTAGAACGTTAGAAAATAGATCAGCAAAAAATTTTTTTTTTTTTTTTGAAAAAGTGCTATGGACATATTACTAACTTGATCTCCTGTAACGAGGCTCGAACTCTCGATCGTTAATTAGATAACTGGGCAAGTATCTCAACTACTGGAATACAAAGCTAATCTATTACATAATGGAAATTGTAACATTTTGTTTCAAATTGTATTTTCTGAATTTTGAAAATTATAATTTAGATATTTAACTGTAAATAGTTGCGGATATTTTATACGAACCCTATGTAGGGCGAGTCGGCCCTCTACCTCCGCGGGTAAAGGTTGTCCTCCTGCAATAAGCATTCAACGAAACGTCGAGAATCGTTTCTCGGAAAAACATACGGTTAAATATGTCTAACGACCGTAATAACAACCTCAACACTTTTATAATTTAGATAGTAGAAATGTGGGGTATAAAATGAAAGGCAGCAATATCAAAAAAATATTTAATGCAGTCATCAGGATTACGAATTTTGAATCGAGATTTTATAGGAAACATAGCCTATTAATTCACAGGTAACATGATTTTGGAAGTGATAGATACATAAAATCTAGAATACACTATATTTTAAATTAGTTATCCTCGGAGACTGCATTTAAAAGATTTTATTTTTTTGTATATTGCTGCCTTTGGTTAACGATAAAAATTTTCCCGTATATTTGTTCAGAATCACCTATAATGTACATGTATAAATTGACTTAATCTGTTTCATTATTTGTTTATATAATATATTATATTATTTTCAATGCCATTATTTATGTAAACCTTGAAATACAATGTGACCCCAACAACAAATGACTAATTGACCGTTGCACGCCAAAGCAAAGGGAGAAAATTATATTCGGACTTTTTGCATGGCCAATCTTATGGAGCGGAAAAATCACCTTCCACTATTAGGCGCTCGAATAACTTCAACCCTTGTTTCAAAAAAGTTTTACCTGCAAAGCGCTTGTAAGGGATGATGCCTGTAATGAATCAGTACACGTGAGAGAAGAGATTAAACCGCCAAAGATCAAAACGAGAGATTGGAAAGGCCTCCGTTTGTGCCGGATTTAGTATCTTTGTAATTGAGGTATCCGGATCAGGGGGGCGTAAGAAGCTTGTACAGATATTTCCCTCGGGGTGTCTTAATAAGACCCATTCATGTAACGTAGGTTACATTGGAATGAAAGCCTTTTAGTTAAAGGAAGAGCTGTGTGCCCTTTCGTTCGATTTATCTGATTATTCAATAATTTTTTAATGGTGAAGGATCTTAGAAGCCAATTATTGTATCTCGCAAATTAATATAAGTTAATTAATGTATATTATAGATATCTCACAGAGACGAAACTGTATTAATTATGGGAAAGTAGGTATAGAAGTCATTTGGGTGTAATAGGACTTATGACCTATATTTTTATGGTTGGCTACTTTCCCATAATTAATACAGTTTCGTCTCTGAGAGATATCTATAATATACATTAATTGATTAATAATGTCTCTATGACATAAATCCAGCACTGTTCTGAAAGATTTGAACAAACTCAAAATATTCTAATATAAGTTGATAATATTCCCGCTTAAAAGCAAAGGCAATATCGCTGGTGTGGCAAGAAATTGTATATTTTTTAAGAGAATTCATATCTCAAAATATATAATATTTTCCGGTCGTATAAACAGAATATGTAAACTTTAACGCCTGACTTTTCAATTACGTAATGGTACGCGCGTGACTCTTTTTACATGAACGCAAGTTTTGCAAGTTCAACAACTCGCTTGATACATTTTTTGAGAACATTATAGGAATCTGCATTTTTATATAAGCAGTGCAGTTTAATCACAATATCATAATAAACACATGAAAAACAAACCACTAACTCCACAACTGTTCAAACGCAGTCTTTCTCTCCAGTCGGTTTTCACTTTACTGAGAATTGTGACTCCTAGGTTGTAACCTGCCGATGCCCTTGACAATTTTCCTTCTCCTTATTCTGCAGCTCGCAGTTCGGATAGCTTTTCATATATTTGACAGATCCAGAAATATATTTGACCCGCTCAGTCATCTATTTAGCGATCGGCCTTCTTTTCTCTGACAAATCTTGTTATCCAATCCCTAGTTGCATCAAAAATTAAGGCGTCACTGCACACTGCTGTCCAAGGAAACACTCGTCATTCAACGGCGTCAAGTTTTCTTCTCTCACGTGCTCTCATTGTCCGTGTTTCCATTGTGTAAAGGCGTGTAAAAAACAATCTTAACTAGAATTTTCAACATGTTTAAAGACCAAAGGTCTCTTCTTCAGGAGAATACAAATTAAACTGACAGGTTGTAAGCTCTGAGCCTCCGTATAAGAGACTTCCGTCTGCTTTTCTCATATATAAATAGCTTCGTATCTGTGAGACTTCTATAATTTATCTTTAATTAATTAATCATCCCTCTGGGGACTAAATCCAGTAACCATCCAGGTCCATGGGTCCATGGCTTTGCTGCTCTCCAACGAATGAAGATAGCTAGCGCAAGAAAGAGGATGTGGGGGTCTAGCAACTCCATTATTCAAGCAGCTGCTATGTGGCTTGACTCCCCAATGCATAAAAGATGGACACTAATTGATGAGCTTATGGACACTAATGAGTAGCTTGTTGGTCTTGTGGTTAGGACACTGGCCTCGTGATCCAAAGGTTGCGGGTTCGATCCTCACTCCAGACTAGCAAGTTAGTCCTATTTTCATAGTACAAGCGCTTAGCTTAGTTTGAAAATAGTAAGAATATTGATGTGACACGTATTCCGTGTTCACATCTCTATTTTTTTAAAAAAAAAAAAAAAAAAAATTATGCAACAGTGACTGTTCTCCATTATTTTTTATGTATTTATCTAGTTTTATTATTATTTTCTACTTTCTATTTTTAATTTTTAGTTTTTATTTCTTATTCTACTTGTATGTCTGCTGTTGGTTTTCTATACTTATATATATATATATCTCTATGGCGAGGTGAGAATCTATTCTCAACAAGCTGAAATGAAGACCTATTATTATTATTATTATTATTATTTTGAGGGTCCATGATTCAACTCCGTGCAAAAGCACGGACCAAGCATAGCATCAGTTGGCGCAAAAAATGCATTTTATTTTATTGAATGCTTGCTGTGTGAGCTGCAAGTGTCGGGCCTAATTAATTTCACTTTTTTAAATATCACGTAAAATGTTTATTGGGTTTTTTATTAAAAAATTTTTACCCTTTCGAATTCATGTAAAATTATATTTACTAACTACTTATTGTAGTAAACATACGATGTTTACTACAATAAGTAGTTAGTAAAAGTGTCCAAGTTATGCACTTGTAGAAGTAGAACTAGGCGGTCTAGCCGCATGTAAAGTATTCAGAGTATCGTAGACTCTTAAGGAATCGAATCGAATCGATGCCCCAAATTACTTCATTCACTATTCTTGTGAATCACATCATGGAAATTTAATGAAAATATTCATTTGTCGAAGAATATAACGTCGCTGTATATATAATTGATCCTATGTGACGTTTTAGTACATTCTGAGATAAACGAATAAAACTAGTTTAAAAAAATAATTGCACAGACTAGATTTATAAAAAATATTTTAAATATTTACTAGGCAGACTTTTCAGATGAACGGCAATGTTTTTTTAGTACATCTTCATTATTTATATGAAAAATTGAAAATTGATCTGTTCATCTCAGAATGTACTAAACGGGACAAAGCACTTATATATATACAGCGACAATAATAAATAAATTACAAGCGAATGAATTTGTTTACACCACGTTATTAGATATAATATCTACATGCTTCGAGAACAATCTTCTCTTGCTTAAGATAACACTTGTATACTTAAGTTAAAATATAGATTAACGTTGGGAGTGGGTTAAAGAAAAGAACTGGAATAGTGGGGGAGGCGGGTTGGAAGATTCAATTAAGGAATTACATAGTCATTAGAAGGGGTATAATAGTAAAGTGGAAAATTAGTCCTTACAGGATTCTTTACAAATTTTAGCTGATTATTAATTATATTTGACTTAATATTAACACTATCCCAAAGAAGAATACTGTTCTTAAAACATGTAGATATTATATCTAATTAAGAAAATATCAACTTTGTTTTACTGAGAAAATGTTTAGTAACTTTGTTACTCGATTAACTCAAAACAAAGGATATCCAGTTTACTGTTCATTTTACCTCACATTTTGCTACTTATTTATTACTTACTTAATCCCGCGTTCGGAAAAACAGATCCATTACCACAAAAATGGTTCTTATTAATTTCTTCAATAAACGCAAAATCACTTTGTGGCACCATTTTATATGATTAAAATTAAAACAATTAATTTGTTTATTGAACTGCTGAACATGTTTGTGAGCAAAACCAAATTCATGGTTTATAGCTGTCAGGACTACGCAGGGGCCACTATCAAACTGAACGGGACCAATTTGGAGAGAGTGAAGAAATTTAAATATCTAGGTAGAATCCTGGAAAGAAACCTTTTCCCTGATACCGAAGTCAGATAGTAGGGTACATAACTACAACTTAAATAATATTTATTTATTTATATAGAGATCATAATTTCGGGGTACGGGTCGACGCTGTCAGCCTTGATGCACTCGGTCCGGGGGATCGAGCGCATTTCGTTGCTTCATGAAGTAGTGACGGGGCAATCTGTACCTGTATCTGAAAGGCAGAAGACTAATATCGTGTTCGTACGAACCGAGATTACGGATTAGTGGATTTTCTTGTAGTGGAAATGTGCATGATTTGTGAAAGTTTGCTGACAGTTTGTGAAAGCATTGTTTGATTGTTTCCACCTTGTGATGATAGTGATTTTTTTTTATGTTTGTTCTGGGTGAAGTGTTATATGACTTGAAGTTTGTCGTATTTTGTGTCTTGAATATTGCTGAAGGCAGGCGCCGCGTATGTGATGGTTGGTAGTATCATAGAGTTGTACAACGTATTTTTTTTTTTGATTGAGAATGCGCGGGTTCTATTAAAAATAAAAAAAGCCGATGGCTCGGTTCGCCTTATGCCGGGTGTTTTTTATATGTGGGTTCCGTGTGAGGCGTGAATCGAGCGTCAGTCCGAGGTATTTAACCTCTTTTGACCACTCGATCTTGCTTTCGTTGACGAGTATTTTTACTCGTGGTGGTGGTCTGGAGTAGTGTGAGAAGAGTATGGTCTCCGTCTTGTCCTCGTTTAATTTGAGCTTCCATTGGCGGGAGTATGCCACCATTTGGGTTAGGGCACCCTGGAGTTGTCTGGAGGCCAGGTCGGGACTTCGTGATGTCGATAGTAGTGCTGTGTCGTCTGCGAAGATAGCTCGTGAGCAGTTCTGTAAAGAAGGAATGTCGTGAGTAAAAATGTTAAATAAGTGTGGTCCCAGCAGGCTGCCCTGAGGCACGCCCTTGGGTATTTGTCTTGTTGAAGAAAATTCACCTCTCACCGATACTGTGAACTTTCTGCCTGAAAGATATGATTTGATGATATCGATTAGGTACCGCGGCACGCCAATCGAGATCATTTTATAAATCAGCCCGTCAATCCAGACGGTGTCAAAAGCCTTCGCGAGGTCAAGAAGTGCCATAGAGGTACTTTTCTTCCAATTGAAGCCCGTTGACACCTGCTCGATCACTCTGACCAGTTGCTGTGTCGTACTGTACCTCATTCTGAAACCGAATTGGTCGTCGGGGAGTATGTTTTTTGTATGAGTGTATGCTACCAAGTGGGTCAAAATAATTTTTTCAAGCAATTTGCTGATAGTCGAGAGAAGATTGATGGGGCGATAATTTATAGGATTGGTGGGATTCTTTTTCGGTTTTGTGAACGGGAGAACGTTTGCAATTTTCCAGTGCTCCGGAAACATTCCGAGGAGCAGGCAGCCGTTAAAATTTTTTGTAAGTTCTACAATAGCTCGCTGTGGTAGGTGTTTGATTAGTATGTTATTTATGCCGTCCAGGCCCGGGGCTTTGAATGGTTTGAGTTTTTTTATGATGCGTTTAATTTCTGCTGGGGTGGTCATTTTAATATCGTAAATTTCATCTTCGGTGGGCGGGGCCGCACCGAAATCCCCCAAGGCGTGGGCTTTATCCATGTTAGATAGTGCAGGCTGTGGGCCCCCCCCCAGTTTGATGAGAGGTGGTATTACGGTTTTAGTGCGTCTCAGAGCTCTGGTCATTCTCCAGAGGGAGTCGTCACCAGGCTCGAGTTTTTCTAATTTTTGCTCCCAGAAAACGTTACGCAGGTGTTTGATTTTAATTTTAATTTCGCGCTGTAGTGAATTGGCGAGAGTTTTGTAGTGGCGATCGCGAGTGCGATGATAGTGTCGGCGAGCATTATTTTTGTCTGTGAGGAGTTTTTTAATTTCTGGTGTAAGTGATGTGGTATATGGCTGGACTACCTTGGCCGGAATGATCGTGTCGCGAGCTCCCTGGATTATTGCTGCGAGTAAATCGATTGCATCGGCAATCTCGTGTGGGTGGTTGTAGGGGTTGGTTGATAGGTAAATGTAGTGATTTATGAATTCTTTATAGGTTGACCAATCGGTGTCCTTGTAGTTGTACTGTAATCGGGGCTTCCTCTTCGTCGCACCATCCACCCGAAAGTAAAAAAAAAAAAAAAAAGGTGGTCCGATGAAGGTCGTCTCCGATGACAGGTTCCGATAGAAAGGATGCGTTTTTGGTCAATACTATGTCGAGTGTGCTTGGAAACTTACATTGTGAGTAGAATGTGGCGTTATCCGGAGCGAGGACGGCATAGTCGCGTGTCTCCATATGGGTGTAAAGTTTTTTGCCATTTTGATTCGCGCGCTGACAATTCCAATGAGAATGTTTCGCATTGAAGTCACCACTGTAGGGCCGATAGCCATGAGTGTATCTATGTCAGCGGGAAAGAGTATGTGAATTGTATGCGGCGATCACTACGTGATCACGGCCGCCTATGTTTAGTTGTATAATTTTGGCTTCAATTGATTTTAAGGCTGGTGTGGGTAGCCGTGCGTGGAATAGTGTTTTTAATTAAAATTGCCGTTCCTACGGCGGGGCCAAGTTCGCGATCATTTCGGTAAACATCAAAGCCAGGGACTTTAAAGGGTGGTTTGTTTGGTTTTAACCACGTTTCCGAAAGTAGCACAATATCGACATCACCTTGGTTGAGGCTGACCACCAGCTCATCGACCTTATCACGGACACTGCGAGCGTTCCACGCGATAACATGTACACCGAATTTACAATCGCCATTATAAGTTAGAAAATATTAATACGCAGCGCCGCTGGGGAGCTCGAGGGCGTCCATGGGTTCGAGACAGATCATCGAGATTTTATCACTGCATTGGTTAATACGATCGTGTGAATTTAACATGAGTCGCATTAACATCGCGAACTCATTGAGGTCTGAGCCCCCAGCGGCGCTGGTAGTACCGATCGGTGGTGGTGTGGCGTGGTGCTCCGGGCGCGTCGGTCGCGGGAGTGTCGTTCGAACCCTGAACGACGCTCGACCACTGTCTTCCCTCGGTGCAGATGCAGGCTACCTCGAGGTCGTGGGGTCGTGCTGTACTGGTCTGATGTGTGGCTGGTCGAAGCGTTGGAAGGCGCGGTTGTATTTTCGCGACGTACGCGACGCGTTTAGGACACATTCGGTAATTCGCAGGGTGGTCGTCCTGACAGTTGCAGCACGCGGCTGGCTCGTCGCGTGTCTTTTTAGGGCAGTCCGCCGTCGCGTGCTGCTGCAGGCACTTGATGCATCTCGGTGCATGGTGGAAAATTTGATAGGTCTTCATGATCATCGCCACGAGTCTACTTGCAAAGTTTCAGCTCGATTGGATCACGGGAAAAGGGTTAAAAATCGATCCAAAGTTTTTGCGTTAAGCAAATAAGCAAGCAGACGCCACGAGTTAAAAGAAAGGAAGTATAAAAAGGAGGAATAATAGTTATAGATTTCAAAAAAGCATTCGACACACTGAAACACGAGTTTTTACCGACAGTAATGGATGAATGTGGAATACGAGTAACATTAAAAACATGGATAAAAAATTAGTATATCCAAATCTTTGTATTGTTTTTTATTTGTATTTTTAATGCATTGCGTTTTTACGGTTTCCCACCACAATGTGGTCTGTGCAACTCAGGACATTTTTTTCCTTTTATAATTTCGTACCTGGTTATGTTTGTAATAAGGTGCTGGTTTTCGTTTGCGTTTATTAATATATTGTTTTTGTTAAGACGCTAAACAAAAATAAACGCTTGGATATACGTTAGTTTTGAGCTTAATTTTTTCATTATTGTATTTTGAATATACGGATAAGATGAAAATAAATTTCATAAAGAGAATTAGACTGTTGTTAATATTTGAGCTGGTATTGGCTGGTATGCTGATAAGCGATAAATATTATTATCATTCTGCTATAGTTAAAAAATATATTAAATTTGTTGATTAATCAAATGGCGGCGCCCTAATCTTGAGTCAAACAGGTTTAAACCAATACTGTTTTTCCCTATATGAATTTTTTTCGTCATGTCAGTATAATATTGCGGCCCGCGTAACTTAGCAAACATGTGTATGTGGCCCGGAGAAAAAAAATGTTGAGTACCGCTGGTCTAATGGATATTGATGTGTCAAATTACGTTTGCATTGGCTACACATTTGCATGTTACCCTAACAATTTTTTACCTTTTTCGGCGGCAGGGCAAATTTGACGAATAGATCGATATATAATAAATGGCGGATATCCATATAGTGTCTTCGAATTAAAGACATTTCTTCTTATATTCTTCAAAATTTTGGTGTTATTGACTAACAAAAAATATTTTCAAACCTTGCAGGTTCAGGTCAGTTCAATTTGTTCTAAAATAAGAGATAAATGGATAAAATCTAATAAAATCCCAAGAAAAGTTTGAAAGCAGTGCAAAGTTAGAAAAATTAAAGATTTTAAAGGAAATACTTATTATTCGTGGTACCTTATACCCCACAGTATGCACAAAATTTTGTATCATACGGAAGACATAATTGAAACGTGTAGTACAGGAGGTTTAGAGAGAACTTCTGCGGGAAACATCACGAGCAAATACAAATAGAGATGTACTGAATAGGTTTTTAAATTGATTGATTGAAAGTGATGATTGTGATTGAAGTGACTAATTAATATTACTTTTACATGCTAAAAAAAATATTAATGCACATAAATTAGTGAATATGTATTTTCTTTGTAAGAATGTTACTTGCTATAAGTGTTAAAAGGAGCAGAAAGAGGTTGACTCACACCATACCTACATATTAAAAAAAATTGTCATATAAGAATCAATTATATTGTTCCTAAAACATAAAAATACAAAGTTGAGCTAGATATTCGATATTACTCACTGTGCGTCGGTGAAGTAAATTTGTTTGGTTGGTGCGCGGCAATGGCGAAAGATGCCGTTAGTGTCGCTCGCAACTGACATATTAAACCAGGCACTGATTTAATTGGTAAGTGGATTGCTTCATCTGCCTGTGTTAACGAGTACGTCTAACTTGCTTAATCGTAAAATTTATCTTGAAAGGGAAAGAATCTTGGTTCTTTCCTACTTTAAAAATAGGAGCCGTGTTAGGGATGATCGATATTAGTAAAACATTGATTAGTGACGGGTCGTCGACGTATTTACCGTCGACGAAACGAGACGGTCCACGTCCGTCCATCGACGAGACGATCAACTAGTTGAATTCGTCAACTAGTTGACGCGTCAACTTCGTTACGCGGGCGTTTATCTAAACATCGGGACGATAGTCAACTGTCTACGGTTCGACGCGACGCTGCTCGACGGCTCAACCGTTGGTTATTTTTATTACGTTAATTTTTTAAATTTAAAGAAGTTCGAAGGAATATTGTTTCGGGGAAAGTAAAACCGCTACTTGTGCTTATATGTAAAAAGAAATATTTTATAATTTATTTGTTTACGCACATTATAGGCTTTTACATATTGTTTTATATACTTCTTTCTATATGTAATAAAGAAAGAAGTAGGTATACACAACAATATCAGGTGTAAACAGTAAAATATAAATAAAACTACATATATAAGCAGTGAAAGTATCGTGTATAAGTATTAAATTATGAGTATAAAAAATAAAAATATAAAGTACAAAGCAGTAATGTGTGTATAAAAAAATATATTAGGTACACATCATTACATATGTACAGGGTTATTTGGAAAACATTGATAACCTCGCAGGACTATATTCCTGCCTTGATTATGAGTATTATTTTTGTAAAACGTTGGACTATCACTACACTAACTCAAATCGATTACGAAAAATTCATTCGTTTCTATACAAGT
Organism: Agrypnia vestita; assembly: GCA_016648135.1. Lineage (NCBI taxonomy): Eukaryota > Metazoa > Arthropoda > Insecta > Trichoptera > Phryganeidae > Agrypnia > Agrypnia vestita. The sequence goes on from JADDOH010007487.1 coordinate 93,970, forward strand.
TGAATAAAATGATAAAAACCTTTACATTTATTTAATATCTATAAATTTATAAATAAATACATAATTTAAAAATACTTTACATTTGAGATGTTATCTAGAAATTTATTGAAGAATACATCTTTCAAAGTCAGGCTTTCACATTGTGGTGACATTATTAATAAATAAATATATTTGTATTATTTGTCAACTTTAGTTTAAGGCTCAATCTGAGAAAAGGAACATTCTTCCCAAAACATGTAAAAAACCAATAAAAAGTGGTGTAAACAAAATTATAATGGATTTATTTTTTTATCTATAAAGTTGAAAATAGGGAATTTTTAATAAAAATTAATTAAACCTAAATTCAAGATTATATTACATATACAATAATTAATGTTGGACTCCTGAATAAGGACCATAGTTATGTATAGAAAATTTTATTCCCTACAAGTTTGTTTATCATTTATATGCTTAAGTTGAAAAGTAACGAAATAACACAATAATTAAATTTTACCATCCCTTTTCAGGTAGATATAAGAAGTCGAGATCGATCGAATAAAATATTGATTTTAGAAAAATATCTAAGCCGGCCTGTTAATTAATAATAGTTTAATAAAAAATAAAATAATTAAACAGAATTGTTTTATTTTATACAGCGTAAAATTGGGAATTCACCGAAACGTCGCACGTGCACATCGCAAAAATCAAATATAGATAATAGCTTATTAAGCCTATCTCTCCCTACGCATGCATTCAAATTTCAAATCTCTGTCACAGTTCGTGTACACAGATCTGCACTCTATGATCCTGTACTTTAGAGTTGAAATGAAATTACCCGTCGAGCCGTCTATGGCGTCTACAAGTCGACTCTCGCTCATTGCTTTGGATTACGTTGAATTACAAACGAAGGATTCTTCGTTTAGTCGTCTACGTCTACGAATTCAACTAGTCCATGCGCTAAACCGTCGACGCGTCAATGAAACGTCAACAGTTGATTTTAACCAGTCCTTCCATTCAACGCCCATCGCTAGAGCGATGTAGATTGTAGATGTAGAGTAGAATGTAGAATGTAGTTGGCTATTTTTACTCCCTTTATATTAACTCGTGGCGTCTGCTTGCTTGCTTGCCGGCTTGCTGTCGAAAAAACTTTAAGTTGATTTTTAACCCTTTTCCCGTGATCCAATCGAGCGGAAACTTTGCAAGCAGACTCGTGGCGACGATCAAGAAGATCTATCAAATTTTCGTTAAAAAAATTAATAATTATAGTATAATCTTGGATTTTTCAAATTTTTAATGTTTTTTCATACAAGTTGTATGGATATTTCAACGCATATGGTAGACGCAAAACCCGAAAATGAGAAAGGGAGTATTGTAAAAACTTGGTTTTTATGGGTTACTTTTTTACTCCCTTTATATTAACTTGTGGCGTCTGCTTGCTTGCTTGCTTGCACATTCCATGTTAAAACACCATTTGGAAGATGTATCGCAGACTTTTTTTCACATTTTTAATGCATGTGCAATTCTGGGATTCAGCGGCGCAGCTTCCACTGAATGTTGACTTACAAAGTATCATTAAATAGTTGTAGTTTCAGCTAACCGTAATCGTAAAATGATAGATAACTATAAATGAAAACCAGACAGCTGATGCCAAAATTAATTATGAGTTAAATGAGTATAAAAAAATAAATTTGAAATGATCCATTTACAGTAATTAATCTCAACGCTAGGAGGAACAAACTGAAGGTGGTTGAATTAGTACGTATTTATCTTTTGATTATTTTTTTGTTAATTTGTTGACAGAAGCCTTACGGAGAAATCTTAATGACTTTACTATAAACTGCCCCGACCCTGTGGGGTGGGGAGGTTTATACTTAAGTCAAATATGAAAAGCCAGTAGACAAGGTCGCCTCAAGTTTTGCAATTAAAAAGCCTCAGAACAGAATAATACAAATTTAATATTAGGTAAGTTTGAAATTCAGTTGTAAAGTTAGAGCGGTTGCAAAATATGGCCATCTGGTAGAGCGTTTCCCGTAATACTGAACTGAAAATTTTCAAACATTCATATTTACTCACTGACATAATTTCAAGCATTCATATTTACCCATTGACATGATTTTAAGTGTTGATATTTACACATATGCATCTGAAACATGTGCGCTGACTATGATGAATGAGTGTGTAGGTACTGGATGTTTTTGAATGGAAAATATTGAGGCATGTATGATGTATGATTTTGGCATATATGCTGTAAATAATTTCTAAGCATTGCCCAATGAGATAGATCTCTCAAGAATGATTAAAATAGGTGTTAAGCCACGTAGAGAGGAAATAAACAAAAACAGATTTATTATTGAACAAGAAAATGCTTTGTATAAACCACTAATTTGTAATCATCAAGATGTTTCGGGCCAATGGTCCCTTCATCAGGAAACAATGTAAACTAAAAATTAAAAATCGAAGTAGGATATTAACAAAACCAAAAATTAAACTTATGGGAGAGAATTAATGTGAAAACAAATTTAAAATGGTAACTATTTGCAAAAAGGACTTGGGTATATACGTATAATATTTAATTTTCTAATAACACATTTTCTAATTTCTTAAATCTCTAATTTAAATGTAAAAATGCAATCTACCTCTAACGATATTTTTACATCAGCAATGGTAAGATGAATAAAAATGCATTTTTTCTTTCAGCATGGCCACCGTGGCTCTTCGCCCCAGATTCGCACCTTTGGGCCTGACGGGCGAAGCGTGCTGGAGGGGCCTTTGGGCGTCTCGGGCCCCGGCAGCCCTCGCTCTCCCTCGCCGCTGCGGGCCGCCTCGTTGGACGCGCGTGGGGCGCCGCCCTCCCCCGGCGCCCCGCACGGCTCGCTGGCCTCGCTGGTGGCCGAGGGCAGCCCCAGCCCCCGCGCACCCCGCTGCCTGTCGCCGCTGCTCATACCGCCGAGGTAATGTATTTCTTCGTTGGTAACACTGAAAAATTAATTCACCTCGCACAAAAATTTGAAATACCTATCATGAAAAAATTTTAATTCAAGCACCTAAAAGTTCATAAAAAAGGGTCTAATTTTGTGACATTTCTTAATGTTTATCACATGAAACTTTTTACATGAATAGACTATATCATTTTACAGAATAGATCGAAGCAATTCTCTCGTGGACAGCAATAGTCCGATGCCCCCAGCGAGCCCTCTGGGAACCCTGCAACCCGATCTGTACACTAAGCGTGAAGGTCCGCTGTTTCTGGGCGCCCCTGATAGCATCCTGCAAGGCCCGTCTCTCGGTAGACTTCACATGAGACTCAAATATGACTTTGATCGCTCCGATTTCTCAGTTCATTTAATTGAAGGTAATTTTTATCATCAGTTGATATGACAGTTACTTTGTGGTGCAAGATGATTATTATAATTTTTAAATAGACTTACTAAAACTAATTAAATCTGCTTTGTACATACCCTATATTTACATATTTACATTAGTTGTCATTTATGATATTGATTGATGATTAGTACCTGTTAATGAGTGGGACTAAACTATAGTTAGTCTTCTTTACGATACAATTAAGTTTTTAATAAACATCGATAAAGAAATATTTCCAGTTAAAATATTGTGTATGATTGTTGTAGCTCATGACTTAGCGGGAAGTGACCAGGGTGGTTTTAATGATCCATACGTAAGGCTGTCGCTACTGCCAGAAGTGGACAACCGTTCCAGGCAGACTCCGGTACATAGAAATGATCCAAATCCATTTTTCGATCAGCATTTCAAGTTCCCCGTATCGCACGATGATTTATCTGACAAAACGCTGTTACTTCAGGTGTATGATTATGATCGGTAAGTATATTTAATTATTTTATATTTTCATTACAAAATAAGGGCTGTCTCTAACCAATAGGCAAATATGAAATTACGTAAACAAAAATATAATTACAATCTACAATATGTTTTATTTGTAGATACTTTAAATATTATAATTCCTGACTAAAATAGTAACAAACAAACAAACAGCAGTTAAAGAAATGCCAATAATAATTCATGTTCGAAGAAACCTGCATATCATAACTTTAAACAATTAGCCTCTTTGCTGAGAGTTATTTATGTTGAAATACATCAATTCTGGAAGTGAAAATTATACATAATAATTTTCAAATAATTATTTTTTATATAAATTGAGATGCTTACATGAAAAACGTGTCATATTAATTAATGTATTGTAGGTACTTGCTACATATTTTTAAAATAAGCTAAACGCGTTTGCTTTGAAAATAGGACTAACCTGCTCGTTTCCTGGAATGAGGCTCGAACCCCCGACCACTAGAAGGTTAACCAAGTGTCATCAGTTGACCACTAGACCAACAAGACTCGGTTCGTAAAGATTCTCCAAGAATGCATCAAGTGTAGTACATATATATTTTTGAAAGATTTCAACTGCACAAAATCGGCATAAGTATTCATTGCAGATGGACTCCCGCAAAGTAACTCTGTAACCCGGTGACAAATTTTGATGCGCTTCGGTTAGTCACTGGCACAGTTAGTTCTTCATAATCAATGTTGTCGTCTTCGTCTATTTTTCATTTTATAATTTTGACAATTCTTGTATTCATTCTCGCTGTAACATAGTAAATTACTGTTTTGTCAAAAATTCAGTTTCTTGTCAATATCCTGCTGAAAATGAAACAATGGGCGCTAATGAATTATCCTGATTAAATAGAATAGTGTCCCGAAAATATGTACTAAGGTAAATTGCTATTATTCCTCATTATTCTCTCAGTAAAGTGTGGCCGACTGTATAGTACAAGGCTGCCCAACTCCAGGCCCGCGGGCCTCATTGTGGCATTATAAATGGCCCACTGAGCAAATATTAAAATTTTCGCCAAGTTGAAACAGTGTCACGCCTTCGGAAGAATTTGTAGATTTCTGGAAATTGGTGCCAAAAGAAGACTTTCCTGCAATAACTAACCTGGCCTTTCAATTATTAAGCAGTTTCGGATCAACATATGTTTGTGAAAGGATGTTTTCAAATCTTAAATATATAAAAAATAATTACCGCACATCTCTAACTGAGCAACATTTCTGATTTGTTGTTACTGTCGACATCTGATCTGATGCCTAGAATTATTAAAATATAAACAATTTCAGAAATCACATTAATTGTACCTAATAGTTATTTAGATTTAGATTTTTTTAATTTTGTTTCATTGTTTGGCAGAAGATGCTATTTATTTTATTATTTTAATAAACGACAATATCATAATATTGCATTTCTTTGATTTCACAATATCTTAATAATAAAGGCTTCATTTAAATTATTAACAAAAGTAATAAAAATAGGAACCATCAGAAGTCAAAAAAAGCCTGTGAGTTTTGAATTTTCAATTTTGCCCGACCGTGAAAAAGGTTGGGCAGCCTTGATATGGTATATTCAGTGTTTTTGGTAATGTATTCAAAGCTAACATGATTGACATTGATAAATAATTTCAGATATTCACGCAATGAAGTGACGGGCGAGGTGAGAGTTGCTCTGGATGGCCTGAGTATTGCCGGCGGGGTGGAGGTGTGGGGAGAAATTGCTCGACAAAAGCGACCTCCCGAAGAATTGCAGGAGCTGCTGCTCTCTCTCAGTTACCTTCCTTCTGCAGAACGATTAACTGTGGTGGTGCTCAAGGCGAGAAATCTCCTGGCGCCAGGGCAAGATAGCAAGGAATCATTTGGTTAGTACCTACACACAATTGTTTAATACAGAACAGCCATATTTAGAATAATTAATATCTAGCATAACACCTGTCTTCTAAACGACATAAACTTTTGGTATTCACACGAAGAGATGATATGTTATGCTAATAAAACTCCCATTGTTTTCATAATTCTGTAACAAAATGAATTGCGCTTATCATGAACGCAATTCTTACCATCAGCGCAAAACGAACTGTCCTTATCCATTGTAGTCACTTTAGAACAGCACTATATAATGCTCCAAAATACAGCACTCTAGGATTATCTACAACATTCGGGAGACGCCTGGAACGGTCTGGAAGAAACTGGAACCTTCTCGCAAATACTAGAAATGTAAAGATAGTTCTTGGGGATTCGAAAAAACAAAAAAAATAAAAAATAATAAAGAGCGGGGCCAGTGCCGTGGCGATTCAATGTTGTTTTGAGTTTCTACAGTAGCCATATTACTGACAAACCATAGTGATCGGTATTACCAACACATGTAGAAAAATACCAATACCATATATAATATTTTACCAATACCAGTCACACGATTGAAGCAAAATTTCTGGCGAGTACTTACTGATAAGCAAGCAATTTAAATAATGTGCGATAGTTGAATTAAACATAATATTCTAACAAGCGATAATAAAGTGATAAATTTAGGAATAGTAATAACAGACCGGTGATAAATTTAGGAATAGTGTGAATCGGAAATTAGTTCTGCAGATTGATTTGTGTTCAGTGACTTTGTCAATTTATTAAAATAATTAATAAATTGTTAATCAATTTCCGGTGTATTCATTTATCTCCCAAAGCCACGTCCCAGGACAATTACATTTTTTCGTACCCCCTACTAGTTAGTGCATACCTAATAATTTTTTACTAAATAAATTATCTTTATGTTTATTTAATTATGTTTATCAGTTTATTTAATTATCAGTTGATAATGGCCTAAACAGCCGAAAAGATCGTCCTGTAAGAGACTAATAAAATATTGAACTCTCATAAAAAACATTGTGTTTTTTTAATTTTTATATTTAAAATAAATTATCTGTACAAGAACACTCTTTGGTGACCCAAAAGAAACCTAACACGTATGAAAGTGGACGTGGAAGCAAAACTGGTGTGCCAGGACAGAAGAGTGTGGCGTTCTTATCTCTCTGCCTACTGGCATGGATGGTTAGTTAGTTAGTATTGAATACTTATATGACTATTTTCAGCCTTTGTCTGATTTTAGTTTTGGTAAAATCGATTAATGCCGTATGACACCGCTAGCAATTCGAAATATTTTTAAAAACCTACTTTTTTTCCGATTCTGAACGGCACCGTAAAACCTGATAATTCGAAATTCGCTATAATTCGAAATTTTCAAAACCTGTAAGTCCCAAAATGGTAATTTCATAGTGGATTAACCCCGATAATTCGAAAACCCTGGTAATTCCTATATCGAAATAATTTTTAGCTCCTTATCCCATAAATTAATACATTTTAGTTCACATAATTCGAATTTTTTTTTCGAAAATTGACGAAATTGGAAAAAATATTCAATTTTTTTTCGCAAATGAGAACAACAAATATACCAATACCGGGTATTTTAGTAATAAAAATGTTGCAATCTTTGTTGATCGATTAGTATGATATATATTGCGTTTTCGAAATGATTTCTTGAAATATGCAAAAATACAGACATTTTCCACGAAATGAATGAGGTTTGCATAAAATTAATGGGTTTTTTCATGATTTTTATGATTTTCGGTGAATTTCGCTATTCGGATTCGCGATTTTATTTTAAACATTGAATTTCGAATTAACAGGGTTCTGCATAATTCAAAATGTTTCTTTTGAGTCCGTTAAATTTCAAATTAATGGGGTTTTACTGTATAACAAAAGATGATAATTTTAATGAGTGTTGGTTAAGGTGAAGATGTAAACTAATTTGACTACATATTCAATTCATTTGTTACTATCGGTGAGACAAGCAATCCATGCTGCTTGCAAACAAACATCAGTTTTTCTATAAGTATTTGAAACCCGAAGCAGTGCATCAAAAATGATGAATTAATTTTAAATAAAACAGAAGTCTCTATGAACTATGCACTCCTTACAACATTGTACCTTCAGAAATTTGCTCTGTGGTAGCAAAGAGTTTTGCTCAGTGTTATGCTCCTGTCACCGATCACAGTAATCTATCATTTTGAGCTCTTGACTATCGTGGACATGGACAGGATGTAAAGAATTCTAGATCGGAGACCATCAAAATATATAGATATGAACTAAAGTAAATTTCTTGGTATACAATTTGGTGTCTATTGTAAAGAATGTGATTTGTGTTCTTGGGGATTTAATTATGCAAAATTATGCATAATTATACAAAAATGCTCTACATATATGTGTGCAGTACAGTACAGTAAATAAATACTGCGGTATAAATATGTTTAAATACATGTGAGGGGGGATATTCTTTTGCCATGATGCAACCTCCTTTCCTAAAGAACGGGTTTAGTTAATTTCTGTACATTTTTATACTCTATGTTCCAGATCACGTTTAGTGGCTTATTTATAGCATGGTTTTAGGCCCGAATACAAAGTCAATACTTAAACGATTTAAAGATTAAAGTACTCTCCTTAAAAGTGTAAATTTGTAGTGGAAATTACGCTTTAAAAGCATACCTTAACCTTTAAAACATTAAGTATTGACTCAGTATTCGGGCCTTATTTTACCTTTTTATATACATATAATTTATTTGAAATACAGAAATATTTAAATATCTTTTTAGATCCTTTTGTGAAAGTATATCTGTTGGTATCGGGGAAGAGAGTGAAGAAAAAAAAGACAGCAAGCTGTAAGGACACGGATAATCCCATGTGGAATGAAGCTCTGTCTTTTAGTTTATCTTCCAACAATATACAAGATGCTGCTCTTGAGGTAAATTAATCATATACATATATGAAATATGTTTCTCTGTCAAGCAATTGACGCTTTTCGTAATGTCCACATTAAGTGTTTTTCGAGTTAAATATCCTGGTATATTTCACTATTTGTGAAATACACTAGGATACACATAATTACGATGTTGGTTCTTTTAAGTATTTATTTATTTACATTTAAAAAAAAAAGGTAAAAAAAAGTAAAGAAAAAATATTCACTACAAAAAAGAAAAAAAAATACTATAAAGAAGTTACGGCAGAAGGACAGACCACAAAATCATTATAATTGGGATTATGTTCAATACCCTTCTAATGTAACCAGTATAAGTTTTATTTCAATAAAATACATTCTTATTAATATTTCTTGCATATATGTATTATGTATTGAGGATTCATTTAAGCCATGTATTCACTAGGGGACAAATAGCGCAACATTCCGCGCGGCATGTCGCATCAACATCTACGCTCATGTTTCGGGGACAATGACGCGGTCATTTGACGTGTACATGTTGCAGCCAATTTGTAGAACACGCTGTATTACATTATGGCTAGCCGGTTTGCAAAATTGCGTTGTTTTGTAATACGGCTATCTCGTGTTCAGATAGATTACAATTCGCCTGAAAAAAAGTATGCCGCATTGTAATAATACCACGTCATGTTACACAAGCGTCTGAGCAAAGCTTGTGTAACATGACGTGGTATTATTACAGTTCCGCCGAAATACAATTAGGCGTGTCATGTAACGCTGTTTTGAGATTCTTAGTTCTAAATATCGCCGCCAGCAGCTCTGCATAGTGTAGAGCGCAGTAACCAAGATGTAGAAAATATGCTGCGCGCTTGGATGTGCGACAATAAGTACACAAATTGGTCTATTGGATGTCATTATGTCCAATACCTACCAGAAAAAGGCATCATTTCACAGAATTACAGGGCATCAAAAGTGTTAAAACATCCCGTATTGGTTCCTGGAAGATATAGCAATCCTAATTATAGCAAGGAGTTACTTAGAAATGTTTTCATTTAAACGATTTAGGACACTTGTTATATTGATTGCAGGTGTGTGTGTCGAGTGGAAGTCAGGCTGTGGGGTGGTGCTGTGTTGGGGCTTCGGAACCCGGACAGGAAGGTATGCACTGGTCTCAGATGGTGCAGCAGCCGAGGAAAGCCACTGCCATGTGGCATACACTAAGATAAATTAAATATCGAGTACGGCCATATTGAAAACACTTTTTTGTTTAAATCTGTAAATTCACTTAAAAAAATATGCTGTAACTTACTTTCAATTTATTTGGTGTTGTAATATGTATTTTTTAAATTTTCTATCTTGTCAAATTTCTATGAAGATAACTGTGCGAGGTTTATAAAAGCTGGGCATTAATATTTTAATATTGAAACAATTACATCCAATTCTCTATTGACACAATAGATTGGTTTACAAAAAAACATATTAAAAAATGAAATAATGATTAAATACCTACACATGTGAAAACTCAATACGATAAGTTATTTTTAACCAAAACATATGAAACTCACCATGAAATTAGCGATTAATTAAGTGAATTTGTGAATTTGATAAATAACACTGAATTTGTAATGATCTGAGTAGATTTTTCTGGGCTAATTTGCTGCGGTCTCAGCCTCTCATAACTTGTTTACTGATGTATGATGGATATTACAATGAGATTTGAAACGTTGCCCAGATGGGCTAAATAATTTGGAAAAATTTATACTGATTCGAAAGCCCGAGAAAAATCCAAGAACATGGTTTGTCATGTTTTGTTTTTCCACAAACATCATGAATATGTATTTTAACTCAATCATGTATTTTTGTAGTCTGAATGTGCTAAATTCAAGTTATTAAAAATGTTTAATGGCTATTATTGTTACACAATAAATTTTTGAATTTTCACGGCAATAAACATAAACGAAACAACCCTATGTAACTACTGTCATTTTATAAATAGGTCCTTAAATAAGACATATTTATGGACATTCTTTTCAAAAGAATCCATTCTAATGATTAAAAGATGAATAAAAAAAATGTATTTAAAAATCATGAAATAGATAATAACTAAAAAAATAAATATTGTAGGTGTAATTCTATATGAATGGCCTTTCGTATTTTATATTCATAGTTCGTTGTTAATTCTATGAAGAGTACTCTTTACTCTTGCATTCTGAACTATGTACATATTTATATTGTCTAATAACAATCCAAAATATATTCTGATCAGTATTTAGATGTTTGTGTGATGTCTTTATAAAAATTATGCCTTATGTCTATCTATCTATAACTTAATAATGTAAACCTATTTTTCCACTCCACTTTATGTATGTGTGTTGTGAAAATGAATTGTGTTTGTAAAACACTGATTTAAAAAAAGTGTCCATGTATACATACCATAATTTAAATATGACTTTCACTGAACTTTGTGTTGAAAAACTTTTAATTGTGAACAGTGAAATCAGTAGTAGTTAAAATTTAAAGTATAAATATTGAACTTGGAACAAGAGAAATGAATAATTAAAACTCGGGGGTGCATTCAGCCAAATGTTCGGCTTGACTGTTTCATCACGCTAAGTAAGGCTAGAGCGACTATTGAAATGAATTCGTGGACCAGCCAAGTTTTTCAATATAATTTATAGCCTTTCATCAAAGTCATAATTGAGCGATTTGTCCGAATGTATTGAAGAATGGTAGGCAGTGTTTCAGGTTGTCAAACATCTAACGACATTTGAAAGACAATATGTATTATTTAACCACTTTGAGAGTACTATTCATTTCCTAATGTATAAGATTGTTTTTGGGAAATATATAAAAAAACAAGATAAATAAATTTAGGTATCATCTATATGAAATTGTATCGTGTACATATGGGACACCTTTTTCTTATTCCTAAACTATATTTTTAAAAATTCCAGAGAAACTTTTTAATTTAGCGAATTACCATGAATGCGGATTTTAAAGACAATAAAATCATGCGTGGTTATTGAATTTAAGTCACTTGTGAGCTGGTCTCTTCACTAAGTAATCAGACATTTATAAATAAAACTGGACTCGGATTTTTTTAAGAAGTTCTTCCGATTTAAAAAAAAAACTCGGAAGAACTTCATAAATAAAACTGGACTCGGTACAAAGATGGCAAAGCAACTGTAGATAGACAATTATCAAGTTACATTTCTACTGATATGTACATATATAAATTATTGCTTAATTTCAATAACTCTGTATTAATTTCAATCTCGAAAGAATATGAGATTGTATTTTTATTTATACATACATTTTTGTACTTATTATGCCAGCCTCAATGGGCTTTGCCCACCGATGTGAGATGTTTGTATATACTTGAGATATCCAGAACAGGCAGAGAAGAACTCATCATAATTTAAGAATGAAATATGTATGAATTTGCTTCACAGGTTCCCTTTGTCCTGATTTATGACAGGAAAACCTCACAAACCCATACCCAGCAAACACGCACATTAAAATGAGTCGCTTGACTCAAACATAAGGAAATGATATTTTTATTAGTTTGTTCTAAGAACAAAATAACTGGATTTTGTCGACAGACGGATAATCATTGAATTATGGATGTCTCACAGAGACAAAATGATACATGCTTTCCCTCTGTCTCACAGAAGCGTGTATGGAAGTCTTTATTGGGTGTCCTCAGGACTTACAACTTGTCTTGGCTGGTGGCTTAAGTGATCACCGATTCCACTCAAGAACAACTACACATCTATCAAATTTTTAAATGTTGTCCATATTGTTATATATATGCAACTTATTTTACATATATGATACAACTACACTAGCTATGGTTGAAAATTTGTCATTTCCATGAAACAGTACATCTACCTAGGTATTATACAAATGTCATCGCTACTAAATATGTAAGACTTCTACATTTTTTTTACCAGTGGTGACATTTATGTGTACTATTTCATGAAAAATTTTCTACCAGAGATGGCAATAGCGTAGTTATATCAAATATCTTAAATAAGTTGCATAAATAAACATATACAACTTTAATTTTTTTTATAGATGTATGGTTGTTCTTGGGCGGAATCAGTGAAAGTTGGATTATGTAAAGTGATCACTTAAGCCCCATGGACATCCAATAAAGACTTTCATACATGCGTTCCCATATATATATATATATAGCTTTGTCTCTGTGAGACTACTATAAATATATTTTATCTTAATAAGTGAATGAATTTCTTGGGTGTTAAATAATTTACATTGAACTTACGGAATGGATGACTTGGGTGATTCTTTCTTTAAGTTTGATTGTGGATGATTAAATTTACAAAAAAATATACATATAAGAAAATGCTGATCTAAACTATATTCAAATAAAAAATAATATTTGATGCACAAAATTGTATTCAATTTCTCATATTCAATCCATGTTTATATGTAATGGTATTTTCCTATAATAAGATGTATTAAAAATTCAATGAATGTATGTATGTATTAAATTTAAGAAATATAAAGTTTTTTCCTCCAATGTTTATTAACTAACTGGAGGACGCCCACTTATTTGGGAAATAAAAAATTTCATAATATATCACTAACTCTATTGGTCATGGTGTAAAGGCAGTAATCCTGGATGTTACTATAACTATACATACTGTTATTATAAACCAAATACATAAATAAATGCATATGAGAATTTTGCCACTGATATTTAGCCAGTGAACCATTCTATTACATAATTAACTCTGCTTTGTTTTAACAATTGAGCCCTTGCCCGGAATAACATTGTATCCAACAATACTCTCAATCAGAGAAAAATTGAAAAAATGAAACCAGTTACAATTTATTACATTTTATATTTTAAATATAAAAAACATAATTCTTAACTAATCTCAATATAAAATAGGGAAAAAAGGCGATTCATTTTGTACTATTGTAAAAAAACATGTTGAATCAGTGGAAAAACGTTGTACAGTCGAACTCGGTTATAACGAGCTCGGGTATAAGGAGATCTCGGCTATAATGAGCAAAAATGTTAATTGATTTTGATTTGCGCATATTCCCATACTATCGTTCTCGGTTATAAGGAGCGCGATTCCCGGATGTACGGAGCAAATTTTAGTAACTCTGCATACATATTTGTTTGAGTTACAGAAAAAAAACAAATACGTACTCATAACAATGAACTTTGCTTTTAAAGCGGCTCGCACTTAATTAGGGTTCATTTTATGATGTACACAAACTTGTATGTCCGAAAATGCCACGTGCGCAGGCAAACAATAGTTCTTGAAGGTCGAAAACTTGACAGTTTATATGACTATAACTCCGATTATTGGGGGTTTCCAAAATGTTTGAGGTGACAGTTTATTTTATGCAGTTTACTGTATTAGCATTTAAAAGCCTAATCAGTTAAACGTGAATTTTTCTATTGGAAACATGTCCACTAACAAACGAAAGTGTCTCTCGGTTCGCGAAAAAGTCGAAATTATTCGTGAAATAGAACGCAGCGCCAAAAATTCCGAAGTCTGTAAAAAGTTTTCACTATCGTCTTCTACAGTTTCATCGCTCTAGAAAATTAAGGATGTTTATTTGGCTGCTCTTGAAAATAACATCACACAATCAAAAAAATTTAGAATGTGAAATTTATCTATCCCGGCTATAAGGAGCAAATTTAGTCGGTCCCGTCGCGCTCGTTATAACCGAGTTCGATTGTATATGAAATTTCCGAGAACGTTCTTCCGGAAAATGTTTTTTAATTATTCTGCTTTACTTAATTAAAAGCCGGCATGCTCATCTAACTTGAATTCACAAATGTCTTCGAGGTCCTTGAGCTTAACAGCCTTATTGGCAGTGGATTGGAATACATTGAAGTTAGTTCCAGGCTCCCTAACTGCATGATTTTTTCCAAACTGTAGATAATCTTCCCCTTCTTCCACAAAGAGCTGGTAGAAGGCTATAGGAGGTCCATGATTCTAATTCTTTGTAGAAGGTTCGAGCTCGGATTGTGATGGGATCATCAGTAGGTATAGAGCTTTTACGGAACGATAAGTCTCTCGTACATACTATTACCTATCTCTGTCTGTTTGCTGAATACGGCATCGGACATTCAATTTCTCAATACACAAGACGAGATGATTACTTTTTTCATTGTAATTCAGTAAACTGAATGCTGATTGAATATTTATCTTGATATCAAAATGGAGAAAACATCCCGGATTTAAACATTTTTTGCGCAAACTCGACCCTGCGAAAAAGAACGAGGAATTAAATAAACTTTTTGTATTGGTATTAATATGAAGTTACGATATAAAGAGCACTACAATGCCAGCATTATTATCAAAAAGCATTTCAAATATCAATATGGATAAATCAATTGAGGAAAATCGGTTAACGTTCGACAAAATAATATTGTCACATATGAAATTACATTATCAATCAGAACTGCCAAATTATATACAACGTTATTCCACAAACATGTTCTGGCGGGTCAATTGCAGGTTTGATAATATTTTTTCTGCACACACTCCTTTCCTGCATCCTTCAACTTATTGGCTTTGATATCTTTTTTACCCAGTTGTTTTACCCAGTTGACCAGTTTAAAACATTGTATGTTCGTTTTCTCCCTTTATTCATGTGAATTAAACCACGCTCCACGATATTGACGCGCAGTGACGCCATTTTGAGAAACAATATACAACGTTCTTCCACAAACCAATAACTTTAAAATGCAGCCAGAAGCCTAAATATTTTTTTCTTGACGTACCCAACATAACTCCATCAATAACTCAAAATTGACATTTGTGTTGGATAAAACGTTATTCCGGGCAAGGGCTCAATTATGTAACTCCACATTTTAATGTGGAGTTTGTGATATTTTGCATCATAAGGGAGATATACAAACCATGATACTACATGATTTACTGCCATCGTGAGTCAGCACTTGCTGTTGCTGTTTTAATCAGGGTTCGAGGATATATATATCCGCACATATATCACAATATTTATGTCTTAATTTTCACTTTTGATATACATCCAAAAAAAACTGTCTACGTTCATTAATAGATGGCGCTAGTTGTATTTTAAAAAATGCTACAGATCGTTTTTTTTAAATATCTGCGGTCGTTACTAGATGGAGCTAGATGTGTTTTAAAAAGTGCTACAAGTTATTTTTTTGATATCTTCATTCGTTAGTAGATGGCGCTAGTTTTTTTAAAAGTGCTACAGGTTATTTTTTTTAATATCTGCGGTTGTTACTGGATGGTGCCAGTTGTATTTTAAAAAGTACTACGGTTATTTTTTGGTTTAAATTGTTTCACATAATCCGTTTTTTATTTCATAATTGAAAAATAAT
This sequence comes from Agrypnia vestita, assembly GCA_016648135.1. Taxonomy (NCBI): domain Eukaryota; kingdom Metazoa; phylum Arthropoda; class Insecta; order Trichoptera; family Phryganeidae; genus Agrypnia; species Agrypnia vestita. Next base: position 109,926 of record JADDOH010007487.1, read on the forward strand.
TGGTTCTTTTGAGCTGCCAGAAGTCTTGAATGGTGAAGTTTATTTGGAATTTTTACAAAATAATTTACCAAATCTATTGGAAGACGTGCCTCTAAATATTTACAGGGACATGTGGTTCCAGCAAGATGGATGCCCAGCGCACTACGCCCGCTCAGTTAGAGAATATCTCGATGAGGAATACACCGGTAGATGGATAATGCGGTCTGGTACAGTCTCGTGGCCAGCCCGTTAGAATTTTTACTGGGGAACGGTGAAAGAAAGAGTTTACGAAAAGCCAATTGAAAATTTAGCTGAGCTACGGCAAAGATTAACGGAAGCAGCAGAATTTGTTAATAATGGAAGATTCACCCATCTGATAACCCGATCTTTTTTAAGAAGATGTCGGGCTTGCATTGTGGCTGAAGGAAGGCAATTTGAACATTTAATTTAAATGTTGATAATCTCAGCAATCAAATTTGTCTCACTCACACTTCGTGAAATGACTCCTCCGTCTTACTCAAACTAGACTAGAATCTTGAAGTTACGGCCTTAAAGAAAGGCTTGGGTACATTCGAATTCTTTTTAAGTAAATAAGAAAAAAATATTTGGGTTTCATTACAAAAAAAATATATATATTTTGTCCACAATTTAAGAAATAATCTAGCAATTCTTATACCATTTTGGAATCTTTATTAAATGCGTCAACTTTTGAAGTTACTTGCCAACCTCGTGTAGTACATTTTTTTTCCAGTGCAGTCAGTTAAAACTGGTCAAAGTATTGATTTTGAATACTTGGTTTGAATACAAGATGGAGCAGTTTGAATTTTGGACAAAAGTTTACAGAAGCATTATTCAGGATTACATAATAGTAATAAAAATAAAGATTTATAGCAACAGGATTGAAAAGACCGTCACAGGGTGTAGATTTTTTTTAAATGCTTATAATTTTAAAAAAAATGACTTAGATTTTTTTAAATATTTTTCTGATAACTATTATCACCCGATTTTGGCTTGGCGTCGAGATATACATCTGTATATCCGATATATATCAAAAAATTTGATTTTTTTATTTTTAATATAAAAATCTGATTTTCTCGAACCCTGGTTTTAATACAACAAAAAAATTATATCTAGGTTACTTGTGCTACATTTCTAGACATTAACATTTTGCTAGGCACAATTGTGAATCAAAAACTACTAATTGAAAATGACACCATGTTCTATTGACCACACACTTTTTTCCGATAGATGCAAAGTACAGTAATATCTTGTGTACAATAATAGCAATACATTCTTCAAAATCTTTACATTAACAGAAGTAAAATTGTTTGTTTTTGTTTTATTTGACATTTTGTTTTGCTACGGGATCCCACTAATGAATTATTATTATGAGTAATATGCACATACATTACGGTAGAACGGACAACTAGTAAGTCTACAACATTTTTGTAGACTTACAGGGGAATTGCTTATTTGTTCATAATCATTATCTTTTTTTCATTTTCATTATAGCAGTATCATTTATAATGTGTAAAGGCAACTTAAATGCAGATATGTGTTACTATATTTGTATAGATCAAGCTACAGTTTCACTCTCTGTAGCGAAACTCCCTATAGTGAAAAACTCATAGTTTTTTTAAAAAAGGATACCAGACAAGACTCTCAAATTTAAAAACTTGCAATGTGTGGTTGGCAAACACTATAAAGAGTGCGTTATCAGTGCTTGCAGACATCAACATGAATCGTACAGAAAAATAAAACTAATGGTTAACGAAAAGTTAAAAAATCAACAGTTTCAAGAATTTCAAGTTACCGATTACCTACAAAGCCAAAAAGTCTGCATGGATGACATCCTAACTTTTTAGAGATACAGTGCGAAGATGGGATACAATCTGGAGGGAAGAAAAATCCCACTGCAGGCGGACAACTGATTCACTCACCTCATCAACCCTAATCTTCAGAATATCGAGCTGCTTTTTTTCCCTGCCAATACAAGTGTTTTGCAGCTACCCAATCAAAGTGTTATTAAAAACTTAACAAGATCAACTTGGACGACAAGGTCTCTAATAATATGCTGGACTCATGGATTCTTCCGAGCAACGCTTGGGAAGAGGTGATAGCAAAAACTATTTAGTATTATTTACAACACGTAAGATTTCAATCTGATTGCTCCACAAAAATAGAATATAAACCGCTACAGAATCTGCCGCTTAGTGAGTGGATCTAGCAGATTAATATATCAGTCACCTTCACTTCCGAAGAGCTTCATTGCAGTGGATGACGGTCTGGCCACAATAGCTGAGATGACCGATGAAGAAATCTTAAGGGAGAACAAGATCAAGAAGACGAGGAGAAAAAAACAGAGGAACCCGATCCACCCAGCATCAACCAAGTTTTGAACACAGCCAATGATTGAAATTTTTTTCTTTTCATTCATTTTGTTTTATTATTCATTCATTAAATTCACAACAATGACCCTAATTTAATACAAGAACTGTCCAGATTAAAAGATTAAATATGCAGCATTTTGGAATAACAGAGTGTAAACGAAGGTGACTGAATTTATACTAGCTGCAACCCGTCAAAAATCACAGAACATTGGTTTGCGTCTTTGCTAAGCCCTATTATATATTTATAACATCTTTTTGGCGCTCCACAGAGAGGCAGCCGTAGCATCATAATTTGAGCGGCCGGTTCGGGTTTGCTGGACCGGGGTTCAAGCCCCATCTCCGGCCATGATTCAAATGAAATTACGGACATTACATGAAGTTACGGGGACAGACAGACAGATAGACGGATGGACAGACAGATGACAAAATTATTATGTTTGATAAGTTTAAATAGTTATAACTAGTGTAATACAATGGCATAAATAGATAAATAAATTATTTATGATTTAGTTATACGGATACAAGTTAATTTTGTTCCTTACTCTTTATAGCGAAAACTCTCTATAATTAAATAAATTGATCGGTACCTTGGATTTTGTTATAGAGAGTGACCACTGTATTTTCAAATAAATTTTGAACTCTTACACACCTACATGAGAAAAATAATTTTTTGTTAGTTTCTTTTAATACGGCATAATAATAGCAGTATTGTAAATGTAATTTACAGAATAATATCAAGTAGTATTTAAATGTATTAATTTTACTAATATAAAATTTTACTGATTGGTTAGAAACTATCCAACATTACAAATAATAAAATGTCTACTAAAAGTGCCAAAAAAGTTTTTAATGTTATAAATCGTATTTATTGAATAATGTTAAACCTCATCCTTTTATTATAATCCTGAAACGCTTATCAATGTACCTAAATTATTAAGTGTCTATAGAGTATTTGTTATTTTAATGTTGAATCAAAGAAGAAAATTTATATACATATACGAATATATATTGATTTTAAAACACGTATGGCTAATGAAAATTGATTTCTAATATCTATAAATTTTCATTGAAGACATCTGTCTGAATCATTTAATTTATTGATTTTAAACATTTAATTTTTTTATTTATTTATTGATCATATTTGTCTTATAAACGCAATCAAAGCTTAATATGTTTATATGTACATTAAAACCCTGTTAATTTGAAATTTTTCAAACCAATTTCCTAGAATGTTAATTTCGTAGTAGATTAACCCCAATAATTAAAAAAACCACTGTAATTAAAAATTTGGAAGAATTAAATCATAAATCAAATTATGATTCACATAATTGGAATTTTTTTAAGAAATTTGAAAAAAATTTAAAAGAATATTTCGATTTTTCCACAAGTGAGAACAACAAATATATCAATATTGAGCACATTAGTAACAGAAATGTCGCGATATTTGCATTAGCATAATAAATATTGCGTTTTCGAAATGATTTCTTGAAATATGCAAAAATACAGACGTTTTTCACAAAATTAATTTTGCTTTGCTCATGGCTTTTGTCATGAGTTTTACGATTTTTGGCAAATTTCAAATTAACTACGATCTACTGTGTTACGATTTGTTTGAATCACTATTGAATCAATTAAGTTGTTTTTTTTTTAAATGAATTGTCTTTTATGTTTGAGATTATATGGATTATATGTAGATGACTTTACAATTGGTTGGTTTGCATTCAAAAGAAAAAAAATGAATGTTTTTCTAGTGCATGGATATCAGAATTGAAATTTGCTATCTCAGAATATCCAATACTATAATGAAATCATTTTAGAAAATATTTTCAATATCTCAATCTTGATGTCTGGATGTAAAAGTATATCTAAGTTGATGTGTAATTTGTCTATTGAACATGCAAAGAATATCCAAAACTCTCGAGACTTTATTTTTTATAAATATAGTAAGTGTACGAATTAAAAATGTTTATTGTGCGACATGAACAGGGCCAAAAAAATTAAATAACATTCGAAAGGCTTTGGGATATTCTTTGCAACAGACTTTATTAATAAACAAATCAATAAACACCAAATATGAAACTGGGTAATGTATATATCGAATATACAGGTGCAGCAATCAGACTAAGTATTTCAAGTATGTTGCTTGAAGAACAACGCAGAAAATCTGTGACTTAAACCATTGCACTTAATATTTTTTTGATAAGAAGATCCCGGTGCGGAATAAAATATTACAGATCATATAACAGTTTGACTTCAACAAGAACCATCAAACTGATGATATTTGATGCATATCGAATGTGAATCGAAGTGAATATATATGCATATGCATATATATTCACAGTGACATGTCAACAATATCACTATATCGGCATACTGTCAAGATAAACTCAAATAGGGCCGCTGTGGTACTCGAATACTTAGGGTTGAGGCATAAGAATTAATAGAAATGAAAAGTTTTGTTCTGTCGGATTCACAATTACAAAAATCAATTTTGCTTAGTTCACAGTGTATTGTGTGATGCAATGGTAAAAATGATTAATTGAAAAACAATATTTAAAAATATTATATGATTTAGACGGACACGGAGAAAATTACAGGAAGATCCCATTATGTTATACTGTAGTTAAATATATTAACTGATTATGTAATGCTCTATATTTCATAAAATACAACTAAATGAAATAATCAATGTTAAATAAATGTTAATTAAATATAATTGTAAGTATGTAAATCGTTAAGTGTTTGCATGTTTCAATACACTGACATTATTGAATTCAATAAATCATATACAACAACTTTTTTCTGTTTTTTATCATAGTAGGCGAGCTGCTGACATTCCCCGTAAATAACATAAAAACAAATAAATAATTAATAAAACGCAATGAAGAACACTTGGGTTCTTTCACTTGTACATTTTAATACTTCAGTGCGAGTACAAATATTGGGGAATATTTACACGATATTTTCTTGTTCCACTCAGCTAGGTCCAACACTCTTGAGCCCGACTCCTTTTTCCAGTTGAAATTTGGGATACCTCTTTCTTACAAGACATCCTTCGCAAGTCACTTTTCTCTCTACTACTGGCACAACCGCAGGTTCTTCCGCGGTACCCAGGCAGATCCTCTGCCGGTTACTTTGTTAATTATCAGTCAGCGAAGGCCAAAGGTTTCGATCACTAAAGACCTTTGAAGGTGTCTGAACACCAATGATATCTAAACATGATTAGCTGTGGTTCATCCAAGGGATTTAAATGTTATTGGTAACATTCCTATAGTAGATTACGAATGTGAGTGGCACTACCTCTAAGTATATTATGTCTCGAGTGCCTAAGGCATTGGTAGTCTTCCAGTAACAAGTTATAATCACAAGTGATATAGAGTTCTCGAGTTTAAGGTAGACCTCTTTCCATTTAAGAAAGACAATCGAATTAGTATATGCATTCGAGGCACATTGTTTAGCTGTGTTGGTGTTTATACCCGTAACTACCAACAAAATGAATCTGTGCTATTCTGAAAATAGCAATATTAAGATATCAGATCTTTATCCCAATCTTGACAGGTGTGTATAACATTGTATTGCCGTCAATGTTTTAAGTTTGACATGTTTGAAATTAATTAATTCAATCAATCAGAAAGCTCTAACGCATAAACAAATCTTAAGTTAAAACCAAATTATTAATCAATTAGAAAGACATACAGAAAAATCAAATCCACGAAAAAATATTTGGCTGCTACCAGGATTCGAACCTTGGATCTTCTCCTTTCTGAAGCAGGCGCGTTATCCGATTACGCTATAGAATATTTCCATGAATATATTGACATTATCTGTAAGTCTCATTTATTAATTGATTAATATTTACTATCCATTTTTAAGCAATCCACTTTTTTTTTCTTTCTAACACGGAAGTTATTAATTATTTTGCGATCTTGCCGCTAGATGGATACCTGAATTAACCCTTCAATTCATTTTTATTTTTGAACACATTTGATACAACGTACATATATTATATTCAAGTTGCAATTTTTTCAGAACACAGTTCTGTGAAATTTAAAGCCAAATTAATTAATCAATTAGAAAGACATACAGACAAATCAAATCCACGAAAAAATATTACAGCCAAATATTTTTTCGTGGATTTGATTTTTCTGTATGTCATTCTAATTGATTAATTAATTTGGCTTGAAATTCTTAGTTAATTACAGTTAGTAGTAGAGTATACATAAAATTAATAATATCTATTCACTGCAATAATTTTCAATTAAAAAAATAAATTGTCAGTTTTGGGGGACAGAGTTCGAAGGAAATAGGCAGGCAATATTGACTTTTGATATATTTGTTGGTGAGAATTCAAATACAGGACAGAATACTTATTGCTAGGCAGCCAATACGCACCCCTAATGTAAGATTACATTACATTTCACCCCCCTGGGAGAATAAAGTTTAGGTTGAAATTGGATAATTATTTTATAAGGAGGTGATCAATTATTTTTATATTTTTAATTGTCGCCTAATAAGGTACATGTTAAACTATTATTTTATTGGAAAATTTTTGAAAATATGTAATTATAAAATGGCCGCATTATGTCTGTTTCCGCAGAACTCCTTCTCCATGACTGGCATGCAACTTTCCCCAGTGTATGGCTGTTCAATTCAATATAAATAATATAATAGTTTTACGAGTCACGATAGTTATTTATGTGACATATTGTTTTATTTTATTCATTCAATATAAATAATATCATATTTTTACTAGTCACCATAGTTATTTACTTATATGGCAGATTGTTTTGTTTTATTTATTCAATATAATAATATCATATTTTTTACGAGTCACGGTAGTTATATACCTATATGACAGGTTATTTTATTACATGTTATTTTATTTTTATTAGTGATGCAACAAATACTACTTTAGCGAACCCAACCAAACTAGATGAAAGGACTCATGTTATCCTGTGAAACAAGTAACAATTGACAACTTGAGATCTCAACGAATCCTTTCATTCAATGTTAGGGGAATCCCCGACGATAGAGTGCGTAGGTGTGTTCGGATATACGGTGCACAGCCAAACCGTAATTTGCATTGCGTTCAGTTATAAATAGTTTGTTTTTAATATTTGTGATGATATTCGGCGAATACGAATATTCGTATTCATTGCATCACTAATTTTTAAGTCAGTAATTATTATACTTTTTCTTAATGAAAACATAAACATCTTTTATATTATTTATAGGAAAAGATTTTATTGAAAATATCTTCAAAACTATATGTATGTTTATAATTATAAAAAACAAATCATAAAAATACTGATGTTTGAGAATCACTGCGGCGCGTAGTAGAGAAGGGGTGTCCGGATGTGAGTGGTCGCATATCAGGCCGGCAGCGGGGCCGACATATTGGTCTTGTCATTGGCTGTGAGATGACGGATTGTACGAGTAATTTAGAATCACTTAAAAATCCCCAAAATTCGAAAAATTTACGAATTTTTCGAATTTATGCATGTAATAATAATACACTTAAAAATGTGTTTTGGTTTAAAATCAGTCTTTATTAAAGGAAACATTATTGGGGTCTTTTGGTCCCCCACTTCGGAGCGTGAGAGATTTTTTGAGTTTAGTACGGGAAAGGTTAACAAATGGTTTATTGAATTAAAAAATTCATACCCTAAATTGAACATATTTCATTTCTAAATACAGTAAAAGCTCGTTAATACAAACAACTATAATTCGAAATTCGGTATAATTCGAAAAATTTAATGATATTTTATCCCCCTCAAATGAATTTTCATACAAAATGCTTCCTATAATTCGAAAAAATGGCTAATTCCAAATATGAAAAAAATTTCAGACAAAATTATGAAATTTGACACAAAAGTCATTTGTGTAAATGTTAACATTTTCTCACCATTTGCTAGGGTTTTTATACCTGCGCTGACAGAAATGACCGCTCAGGGCGCTCACAGGCCTTTGATCATCTATATGACAGTAATAAAAGTCATAAAACATCCCCAACTGGCCGGTGGCCGCGCGCACAGGGTAAGGCTGTTTAAGGGTACGCGCGCACACTGCGGCATAATGTCGCACCGCAGTATTGTAACAAAGGCTTTTGAATCGTAGTGCGCGCACTTAGCGGCAAAATAACGCAGCGGCGAAAAATCGGTGAAATGTTACAACTCTCTTGCGGCGCCGCTTTCAGCGGCAAAAAAACGCATCTTTTTAAAGTCATGACCGCGCGCGCTTCGCGCTGTGTCTCTGTACCATATATTTTATGTGAAAGAACAATGGGCTACAAGCAATAATTCTGCTGATCTAGATGAAGATTTTAATATTGAAATGCTAATTACGAAAGTTGAAGGAAGACCACCATTGTATGATATCACTTCAAAAGAATATAGTGATAGAAACATTAAACATTTCTGAATGTAGTATTTTTATATGTGATTGAAGGTCCAACTAGTTTTAAAAGTTCATAAAAACATGCTTTATTCATTCGATAATATTGGAAGAATTTTTCGTTAAGTTCACCAAATATTTTAAAGAACTGCGCGTAAATGATCAGCGGCATTATGCCGTAGTGCGCGTGCCTGCTGTTTTCGCCGCGCGTCAAAATGTCGCAGGTTTTTTCGCCGCGCGGCGAAAAAACGCTAGTGCGCGCGTACCCTTATGACTGCTGTTTTATGATATCCCGCCAAAAAACGAGATTAGTTGAAGTTTTGTCGCCAGTTTTGGAGTTTTAAATTGTTACATCTTTGTGTTTTATTAAGATTGAAAATATATCGCGTGAAAACATTATGTCATTGACTTTTTTTGTGCTTTTATCTGTGATTTCCGTGAAAACTTCCGATATTTTAGTCTCTTCATCTACGATTTTAATATATTTTTGTTATTTGATAAGTGTGAAGAATATTAGACATTTTATTACGTTCACGTGTTAGATTTTAGTTATTTTCGCATTTTATTTTGACTAGTGTTTCATTTCAAAATGGCGTCAGTTCGCAGCGCGTACAAAACTTTAACTATTTATATGAAAATGGATTTGATTAAAGACGTGGACAGAAATATTGAGAAATAAGGGCAAGATTGCGTAAAATATGGTATCGCCAATTCGACTGTTTCAACAATTCTAAAAAATCGCGCCAAAATTGAAAAGTGCAGTGAAGTGATGTACAATATTTGTTGTTTTCATTTTTTCTGTTTTAAAATTGAATTGATGTCTCAAGATCACATATCAAAGTAAATTATTTTAATTTTATTGAAACAGCTGACAAAAATGAATGGAATATTGGCTAAATAAATGTGTTTAAAAATACATGTTAAAAAATGCATTTGTTTGTACACTTGGAAATGTTTATAAAGTGTGTTGATGGTTTAAAAACTTCCTACTAATTCTACTTCCCTAATTCGAAATTCGAATTTTTTTGTTGAATTTCGGTACCCTGAATTTCGTATTAAAGAGCTTTTACTGTAAGTAAATTATCTTCTTTTCTGTCTTGAAGAAACGTGCGCCAGGGAAAGTTGCATGTCAGTCGTGGAAGAGGAGTTCTACGAAAGTAGATGTAATGCGGCAATTTTATGTTTTTTTGTAAAAATTTTCCAATAAAATAATAGGTGAATTATAAAAAGTACTCATTGTAAAAAATCACCCAATTTCAATTTCCAGGGTGGTGTAATCCTTAATGTAGGAAATATCCACAATAGATAAAATTCATACTAAAAAAATTTTACGTGTAGAGTATTTTTTTGAATAATTATTTTTATTAGGTTGTTCTGAAAATACTGACTTAACATTGAAGTAAATAAAATTCATTAATCAAAGTAAATTTCATTTTGCAAAATGCTCAGAATCATTTGATTCTGAGCATTTTTGTGCCTGTAGAATACGACTTGAGCAGATTAGAATCCAAGAATTCTCTAAAGGCATTTTCGGCCACTCCTCTGTAACTGAATTTCTTTGCTGTGAATACTTGGAGGTACTTAAAATGGTGAAAAATATCATGAAGCAAGATAGGTTCATCTTGATCAATCAGTCATGCACAGCTTGTTCAGAACTAGTTCCTTCACCCCACATTTGGTAAATGCGTGCTGCCTGAGATGCATAATGTCCAAGTTTAAAAGCGTGCAAAAGAAATATTTATACATATACATTTTTAGTTTTCTAGTCTCATTTCCGAAGAATTAAAATTTTTCACATTAAATGCCTGACTTAAGACTGGTTCTATCTATTAAACGAATGATTTTGGTAATCATTTGTTTAAACTATTGATTATTGCGTTTTCCACCAATCACGCAACTATTTTCATAAAAACTATGAATCTATTTACGAAAGATTACTACGATCCAAGTTGAGTTAACCGGTCCTTAATAAATAAATATGTATAGCATATTCCTAACTGTCGTACAAAAATTAATAAACAAGTATTTCCCAGCAAAGAATGTCGGAATTATATTTACAGAACAACCTAATAATATGTAGCGTACGTAATGTTAAAATGAATCTCTACGGTTTTAAAATGGGATTAAAGTATAGTTGAGGTACAATCCAAATCAGCATTACACTTCGTATTTGTTATAGTATAGTACCGTAACTTTCCGAATCAAGAATAAGGAATATAAACACAATCTGATTTATACACACTGCATTGTTTAGGCACGTGGAATATGCGATTCTGAGCTATTGCGCGTCTGCCATGGCATAGCAAGAATATGAATCTACATATGAAAATAATAATGCGTGTATAAGATATATCAAATGTTTATCTACTGAACACAGTTGAGCGTATTAATAATTTACAACTAGTTGCGTAAATATAAATTGTGGTGTTGTTTTAAACTACATTCATTTGGAAGGACATAAAGTTTAGAATTTAATTTCCTCATCTACATTTAAAGCAGATTTAGGTACAAAATATTTGATATTTGCTTGTATAACAATATATTACATACATTCTTTCAGGCAGAGTGGGCTTTAATTATTTGTGATGATGAAATCAAAAGCATAGCGAGACAACTTTTTACACTTAATTGCGCTAATATTGTTTTCATACATTACTTTTTAGAGCAAATAAAGTTGCTTTCAGTTTTCCAAATAAATTACTTATATATCGATGACACTCACTGTTAAATGAATTTATAGCTAAATACTAAAATAAAGGAAATAAATATTTTTTTATAATATTACAAAAACATACTTAATTCACAATAGCAATCACGCTATGCTATTTACCATATTTTGTGTCTTAGAGGATCAACAATAAGAATGTCAGTAAAAGTAGAAAAATCATGAAATCGACAGTCCCAATATATTACTGACGAATCAGCAAAAAATCGATTTTCGTTTTACTATTTCAAATCATCCGATTTACTCTATATTTTCAGATAATGTTAAATGGTTTATTTTTCCTTTAGTACATGTTTTGTTTGACAAGAAAATGTTTTTTTTTAACTTTGTCTGAAAATATAGAGTAAATTGAATGTTTTAAGAAAGTAAAACGGATTTTTTTTTTTGCAGATTTGACAGTATACGTAGGGACCATCGAAATGTTAGAAGTTATTTTAAATTTACACTTTAAATAACAATAATTCACTAAGCATACATTTTATACATATGAAGGCTTTTCGAGGTTCACTGGAAATCGTTTAACATGAAACTACGGGGTTCGGAACATTTTTTCATATTAAATTTGCATTTTAAAAGACATTTTTAAAAAACTCATCCATATTTTTGTTGTTGTAATGATCGAAACAGATATGACCGATACAATAAACAAAATCAGAAAATGAGGCAATATTATTTTAGCTACAACGCTACAAAAGCATCTTGCGCACTTTTGTTATTTTACAGTTGTAACATGTTAATTTACAATTTAACATTTAGATGTACAATTACTACAACAATTAGAATACACGCAACATGTAAAAATTCAAAACGAAATAAAAAAATATTAAAGATTATTTTTAGTGACAAAATCTGGTATATTTTTTACTGTCCTTATTTTAGCATTTTTATAACTGATTGCTTATTGTCAAATGTCAGCCTAGTAACAGAAAATAAACACTTTGGTATATTTTATTGTTCTTCCGAGATGTGAAATCTTTTCAGGTAGAATATTTTTTTATATTGTGTTAAAACAAAATAAATGGATGAAATCACATAGCACTTCGTTGACAAAAAATTTTTAATGTTAGTTTTCTCGTTAAACGTTTTCCATTGCATTTCGATGATTTTTTCACAGAGATAAGTCATTTTCCTTTTATCGTGTATTTACTGTATATTTTGGTAGGATCGTATGGCTCCCACCGCGAAGCAGGAAAAATGTGTTTATTTCTTTCGTACCATGACCTGAAAATAAAAACAAATATCAGAATAATTTTCAAAACAGAAAAAGTCATAAAAGAGGGATTAACGTGGATTTGCTGTGACCGGTGTTACGGACAGGACATTGCCTGCGCCTACCGTCAGGCAACCGAAATTTCAAGCTCTGTGGTTGACGTAATCGCGTCATATAAATGATAGAAATTTCTGATGTGAATGAAGCAGAGCAAAGGCCCCTTTCAGGGCCACCGCCGATCGCCGTGCCCCGGTTGAGGATGGGTACCGTGCCGAGGACAGCGCGCGAGTTCTCGGCCGCGGTGGTTGTCCTTATACGTGTCTCGGCGTCAGGCGGCGGCACCCGGGAGAGGGGATGAGCGAATGCGGAGCCTCAGCTCCATGAGAACGCATCCCGCTGATGACAATGGAAATGCGTTAGAGTGCATGATCTGAAATGTGTATGTTTTTGCTGAAAATATTATATGAAAATATTAATGTTCAGATTTTTTAACATTTCAGAGCTCTCTAATATGATGGAAATTGATGGCTTTTTGATTTCAGATGGACCTGAATCATAATTCTATGTAATAAAATACCGCATTTTCATTGTTTTAATAAAAAGAGCGGGCGGGAGATGTTTTTATTTGCGCACAAGGCGCATTTTGTACCTTATTCTCATCATATTTGCCTGATAAGCAACGTTAAAGTTGTCTCAACACTTAAAAAAGATAAGTAGTAGAGTCACACACATGCACACACTCTGTAAGACATAAAAAGTTGTCTACAGATGACACAATAAATGTTTGACTGTATGGCATAACAGGTTGCCAACAGATCATTGGTAAAAAACATACATTTTTTATGGCAAGGAAAAATCTAAATACCTTTTCAAATACATTATTAATGAGTGAATCACAATCACATTAATATGGAAACATAAGTCTGACACCACCAACACAAAACCAGCCGCCGCTTATGAGCGACATACTGGGCTGGGTTTTTTCCATACAAATTTTCATATAAACACACAAACCGGAATAACTTCCGTCAGAGGTGTCCGATTTTGATAATTCTTTTTGTATAATGATCAGTGGATCAAGACCTATCTAGAGAATATACACACTCATATGTGGAAATAATTTTGAATAAATTACAAAATTAGTTTTTTGTTGAAAAGTTTAAAAATTCATAACTATAGTAAGCTGAGACTTACAATAAAGTGTGATATATCAACAGATGCGCTGCGACGCACTCTATATAATAGACACAAAAAACTAAACCTAAAAGTTAATTTGGATTTTTAAGAGATTTAATTGTTGAAATTTCATAGCCCGCCGGGCCAGAAAATGAGATATATTTTAACTGTTGCTTTAATAATAATGTCTCAAGGTTGCCACGCAATATGTCAGACTGTTTATTGAGACGCAGTCAATGTAATGACATATATGTAAATCCTCCGGGGGAGGTGCGTTTAATTTAATAATTAAAAAACTGTAATATATGTAGTAGAAATAAGCGCCCGAAACGCGCCATTTGTATGCAAACTGTAACTTGTTTTAATTGGCTTCGAGGCCGGGGCCACCTGGTCCCGGCCGAGGGTATAAATATCGCATTCAAGGCGGACCGACCCTCAGTCTGGTTTAAAACGCCGTGGCAGACCCTTCACGTGTGTTTCATTTACCTACCCGACTACCTCCTACGATTTTGCTGCCTGCTGACTTCGCTCGCTCTCAAGCTCGAGCCGAACTACGTCATCAAGATCTGCTGTTGCTGCCTGCTAACGCCGAGCGCTCTCGCTTCACGCCCGGTACTTGCTATCGGCGGCGATCGCTTCTGCGGTGTGCTGACACGGAGCGGACATTCACGCTCGGTACCTACTGCTTCTGCGGTGTGCTGACTCTGAGCGGACGTTCACGCTCGGTACCTACCGCTTCTGCGGAGTGCTGATTGCTGGCGCGGATTTTGCCAAGCTAAGTATTTCTTCGCAGTTCAACCGTCTTTTTTAAGACGATTATTCTTGACGACCTCGTCGAGTTTAGACATTTTGCTCGAAGCAAATTCTTTTGCTGTCGCCTCTGGTGCACATTTCCGTGTACTAATATCGCTCTTTTTCCAGCTGCTCACACGGTGCGCCCGTGCTGTGTGAGACATCCCGAAGGCTTCTGAAGCGGAATCAGCGGACCGCACCTGTATTGCCTGTTCTGTGCGGAACAACCGGATTTGTTAACTTTCATAAAATTAGTGACGGTTGTAGAGTTCTATAAAAATAAAGCACCTTAAAAGAACTTTTCCAGCGTGCGAATCTTGTTTCTCCTGGGTGGCGTCGCTGAGTAATCTCACATCATCCGACACATCAAACTGGAACAGTGGACCACTCTTTCCTCGAGCCTGGAAGCATAAAAAGAAATTGAAAGATAATCAGGTTTAAGGCAGAGTATTTGTTAAAATGGTACAATATTATTAGACACGCAGACACTTATGATCTGTTCCAGAGCATAGTTGGGCACATTGCTTCTCCAAATTATTGGATAAAACAAAATATTAATATTCATAATTGATTTCTCAACTTACAGGGTAAAAAATGTGAGTACAATATAGGTTTAACGACAAAAATCAAAACAATACTTGCATTAGTGATACATATTTATTAGGGGGATTGGAAAGAAATCAATTTTTTTTATAGGGTAAAAATCATTGATTTAAAGGAATAATATCACAGGCCAGCGATGAAAAAACTTTTTCAATAATTTTACCTAATCCTCATGTTATTCGGTGTGCTGATTCCGAAAATAATAATAAGAAAGTCGTATCACCCACCAATTTCTCACATTTTAATATTAAATAAAAATAAACTTTATTATTCAAAAGGCTTCAAAAGACTTTATTATTCAAATTTAAAATATTATTAAGTAGGCAATAATTCTTCTACTATAAGATCGAAAATAAAATCAAATGTAATGAGGTAGGTAGTTCTGATTAATTACACAGCTATGTATGTACTACTTTTTGATCAACACCAAAACTAATGCATAATATTTTTCTGAGTTTTTCTGACAATACTGCTGCAGTATTGTCTCACTGGGTTTTAGCAATTCAATATTAACCATTCCTGTGATAACCCACCATACACAGTGAAACACCTTTTTTATTGTGAGTGATGGTTTAGGGTAGGGACGGCTATCTTGCCCGAAGAAAGCCAGTCTTTTTCACATAGAATTGTCATATATGTAGTAAAAAAAAAATTAAGCAGGTAAATATATACATTTGTAAAATATTACCTAGTGAATAGTACCTGAGGGTCAGAAAATAATAAAAACCACCAAAACAATAAAAATTTTAGCACTGTCAAAAAATATTCTATTAATAACCATACTAAAAGAAAACCATAAAATAACTTATGTAAGTATGTCACTACCTATGTGCGAACCTTAATTTTAAAATAAATTACGATTTTATTTATTTTAATTACGTTTGATTTCAGATTACCTTAATATTTTCCCGGGCGCAAAGAATATTCGAGGTATTTTTTATTACTAAATTAAATTTGATCCGTTTTTTGTAACTCATTAAGGCCGGCGTCACACCATGCGTTTCTTCCGTCGCGTCAAATCCGCAACCGAATTTAGCAGTCACATACTATATTCGGCGGCTGACCGCGCGGAGAACAAACACACGTGCGGACAATCTGTCAAATGTAGCGCGTTACAATAAAAAACACGACGTCACCGATTTTAGGTTGACGTAAGTTCCGCTGGCGGGGAACCGATCAGACGCCGAAGCGAGCGTTCCTCCGGCGGAACGATCGATGATCCGCTTAGTGTGTTCGATAAGCGCACATTGTATAGGGCGTCAAAGACACAATGGAAGTTACACCTAGTGTGACGCCTGCCTTAGAAAACAATAGGAGATATTACGTAATTATAATTGTCGATTGTTTCCTCGAACAAATACAACCAAAATGAAAACAGTTTCAATTAGGCGAATTTATTTTGCGCCAACGTTGATTGATTTTGTGATTGCGACTATATAAAAAATTAAATAATCGCCGGATACATTTATTTATTAAATATTATTTTATTAGCCTAATCAAATACCACAGGGTTTTTCAGCAGCTAGAACTTTTGTCACGCCGCCAAAACCACTTAATTTTTATTGCGGTGATTTTTCATTTTTAGGAATGTTGAACAAAATTTCATCTTCCGAAAAACGTATTATGAAGATTTATTTGTATGAATAAATTGAGTTCGGCTATAAATATGTTCACTACTTAGGCGAGAAACGAGAAAAGAGAGAAAGAAAATAAGCGGGAAACCTATTAAGCCTAAAAAAAATATGGGATTTGTATGGGACTTTTTCGGGACTGCAGAGTTTAAACTTATTTAGGGGGAAAACTTATTAAAAGTGAATTTATTAAGCGAGTTTCACTGTATATTGTTAATAATTCAAGTTTTATTTGAAAAAGAATTCCTTGAATGATAGAATAAAAAAAAAACCTTTGTCACAATGAAGTCGTAGAAGGTATAGTGATGCGGTAATATTAAATCTTCCTTCACGTACATCAGCTGATCGGCTGAAACAGTCTTCAGCTCGCTGAATTCAGGTCTCAGAGTATCCAGACACCTCTGCAAGAACTGATAGACTGAATTTCCTAGAAATGATAAAAAATTCATGTACAAAGATTGATATCTCCAAAAATTCAACAATACCATGAAAAATTCTTTAACAGTTGCAGTCGAAAAGTGAGTGATGCAGTAGGAAGACTTGCTGCTGCAACTTGAACTGGATAGATGGAAATGTATGTCCAGTGTGATAAGTGCAGGCTGGAAAATGACTTCTCAAATTTAAGTCATAAAATTAATTAAAAATAATAAACATAGATGCGCAAAATCCCATACAAACTGGACACCGTCATCTTACACGGAGCAAACTTATTACATGTGAGCACTTCATTTTCATTTTGCAATCTCAATCTATGTAGCACTATTACTTAGTCTATTTGAGAGATTTTTTGAACAAGCGGAATTACAACCAGCTTCCCAGGTTCTCTGGTCGACTGGTAGATTCTCTTTCGAAGCCTACATCATCTGAAGCATTCCCTGTATCCCACTAAAACCTATTTTCTGTTGCAAAAACATTATGTAGCATTAAGCAAACCTTTTTTGAGGGTAACATTCCGCCTATGGCCCGAGCCATCCCAGTAGCTGAAGGTCACAGTGATGGGTTGGTCCTTGAGGGTGGCCTGCGTCATGGCCCATTCCAGACGCAACTCTTCTCGTAGCTTCAGGTCTGCCTCTTCCCTGTCTCTGTCAGGCAGAAACGAGGTGTCAACATCGGGGTTCTTTTTTATTTTCTTCGAGGCCTGTAGTAAAATCAGAGCATTAAAGAAGCCAAATTATATACCAAACAATTTAGTGCCTTAAGATGTATATATTTACATACTGTGTACCCTTAAAAATGTACATAGTCCCGCCATAAATACTGTTACAAAGTTTTTGGATTATAATAAAAAAAAAAATGCATTTTTTTATTGTTACACTTACATATTACTTTAATTTAAATGTCTTATTCAAAATGCCCCTCCTTCACCTTCACACAGGCCTTTAAATGTGACGGCCAATCATCAATGGCAGCAGGCACAACATCCATTGGAAAATTGGCCGTTGCCATCTTCAACAATTGCTTTAAACTCTCCAAATTTGGACATCATGTGCTACAGGCCTTGTTCTCCAACACTGACCACAATTTGTAGTGCAGCAGATTCAAATAATTAAAATTTAAATAATTTAAATTTTAAAAGGTCAATCTTCAGCTCTAATACTAACAACTTTAGTGTGTGTGCTTCAAGCAATTGATGTGTGGACCTTGGGAGCTGGAAACTTGCTGACGACCTTGTCCAAAATGTCATTTTAGTATGATTTCGCATCTACTTGTCTTTACATTCTGAGCTCAAAAATACAACTCAGTAAGCTCTTCATACAAGACACCCCACCAAACCATCACAGATGCTGGATGATGACCTCTTTGAATTTTGTAAGCGACTTGAGCCATCTCTCGAGAGCTATATGCATACACCTGATCATTTTTTTTGTAAAATTTTTCTTCAATGTTGAAAATTTTTTCACTGGAAAAAAAGAATTTTGCGATGCATGTTGTCTGCGTACTGGTAAATAGTTTAACTCTGACCTTCCTGATGTCCCTTAGAGATGGAGTAAGCAAATGCCCAGTGCTTCTTTGGTAAGCCCCCATCTTTAAGTTCTATTTGATAACGCGAGACATACTCCTCGTCGAAATACCCATCTCCCTGAACATGATTTTTTGTTTACGGATTGGATTTCTCCGAATTCTGTTATGTACTCACAGCTTTGATCACTGCTGTAGTTCATACAGTTCGCGGACAACCACTTCTTTCTTTGCTTATCTTCAATATCCTGAATATCCTTGACCCAATTAATAGTGTGGTACATAAACTGGCGACTGATACCCAAAGATATTAGAATATTAAAAATATCTCCCAACATTATGTAATGCTATCGCAGCGATCCAATTTACTCCATGTCTTCTGATCAACGTTTGGTGACTAACTGATTATAGCAACACAATACAGAAGCGGGGATTTCCCATATAAATTTTCATGGGATTTATCCGAATTGTTTTCACTATATTGTTTTTCACAATATATTGGAATTTGTGTAACAGTATTTATGGCAGGATTAGGTACATATACTGGGGGGTGCAGTGAGAACAAGAAGCATGGCTTTTATTTAATCACCAGCTGTAACCTGTCAAAAATGATGGTACTTTTACATGTTGGTTCCTATGGAGTAAGCATTTATTTAGTAAAAAAAAGCAAAAAATTACTATAGAGAAGTTATGGACATTACACAAAGTTACGACAGACGGACGGAAAGACAACGAAATTATTATAATTGGGATACATTTCGAAAAAAAAAATCGAATAACAGATTAATTAACGCCCTATAGGACTTTTACAATAGATAGGTAAGTGTACATTAACAGAATATATAGATAGTTTAAAGAGAAAAAAACAATAACATGTAAACATAATGACATCAAGAGTAAAGAAAATACTTAAAGAATAGATACAAATATATAAAGATAAATATAATATAAGGTAAAAAGCAAGTAAGTATATAAAAAGCAGAAGCATAAGAAAAACAGAAATTTATAAACAAAAAAAGTACTTATGTACTTACTTACTTACTTACTTACCATCACGCCGTTTCCCCGAGGGGGTAGGCAGAGAGGATAGAGCGCCATACTCTTCTGTCCTGACATACAACTTTCGCTTCGTCTACATTCATACATCTTCGCATGCAAGCTCAACGGTTGTTCAGACTTCTAACAGGACCATCTTCCAGTATCTGGTTAATCTGGTCATGCCACGTCTTCCGTGGTCGCCCTCTTTTTCTGGCGCCGTCAACACTTGCATCATATATCTTTCTTACCATTCTTTCCTCATTCATTCGCTCAACACGCCCAAACCACCTGAGCGACCCTATTTTTATTCTACGTATTATGCTACGATCAGCTTTATATTCATTCCTAATATCTTCATTCTTTACTCTATCATACAAGGATTTATCACACATACGTCTAAGGGACCTCATCTCCACTGCATTCAATCTACTTTCGTTCCTCTTCTGCCAGCTCCAGGCTTCACTTCCATACATTAGTGTCGGTACCAGAACTCCATTATGTACCGCCAGTTTTGCC
Source organism: Agrypnia vestita (assembly GCA_016648135.1). Taxonomy (NCBI): domain Eukaryota; kingdom Metazoa; phylum Arthropoda; class Insecta; order Trichoptera; family Phryganeidae; genus Agrypnia; species Agrypnia vestita. Next base: position 130,338 of record JADDOH010007487.1, read on the forward strand.
TCGGTAGACATATTTCTATTAGAAATTATTGCATTCAAAGCACCGTTCACCCTATTCCCGGCAGTCACTCTCCTCTCTATATCTTTCTCAACATTCCCTCTTCTATCGAACATACTTTCCAAGTACACAAACTCATCTACTTGTTCCAAACATTCATTGCCTACTAGTATTTCACACGTTGTCTTACTTTCCTCCTTCTCGAATACCATTATTTTTGACTTCTTTACATTCATAATAAGGTCACTTTCCTTGCATACATCATACATCCTGCTAACTAGACTTTGTAGGTCTTGTTCGCTATTTGCCATTAATACCGCATCATCCGCGTACAGTAAACAGCATACAATCAAATCACTCATTTTCGCTCCTATATTCATACATTCCAGTTCTTTCACACAATTATCCATATACAAGTTGAACAGCCATGGAGACATTACACAACCCTGTTTGACACCTTTTGTTATATCAAACCACGGTGTGAAAGATCCATTGATTCTTACACACGCAGTACTCCCCTCGTAAAGGGATGCAACTGCGTCTATAAGTTTACTGTTCACCTTGTAATCAGAGAGTACCTTCCATAACCTTCCTCTAATAACCCTATCATAAGCTTTTTGCAGATCTACAAATGCACAGAAAAGTTTTTGGTTTTTCGCTAAAAACTTTTCCGTCAACACTCGTAGAGAGAATATCTGATCCATGCATCCTCTTCCACCCACAAAGGCTCCTTGCACGTCCCATACCATTTCTTTCGTCATCGACCTTACTCTTTCTATCAAAATTCTTCCATAAAGTTTGCCGACCGAGCTTAAAAGGCTGATTGCCCTGTAGTTCCCGCATTCCAATCTCGACCCTTTACCTTTGTAGAGAGGCATGATAACTGCTCTCCTCCAATCCAAAGGGGTGTGGCTCTCCTTCAAACATTTATTAAATGGAGTATGAAGCCACGAAATCACTGATGGGCCACCAGCCTTGATATATTCGGCAGCAACGTTATCATACCCCACAGCCTTACCATTCTTCATATGCTTTATTGCACACTTTATTTCTTCCACACTTATTTCGCTGACTTCATTTTCGTCATTCATACTTCTCTCCGTGAGAATATCGAGAATGTAGAGTGAAAAAATATAGCACAAGCATTGAAAGTAATATTATAATAAAAAATGCACATACAAATACAAATCAATTATTTAAGTCCAATTCGACAAATATTAGTAATCTTTCAATACACCTTTTAATATACGTTTGAATAATATACATTATTTGCAAAGACGTCCAGTTGCTAGTATTTGTTTGCTAGTCTAGGAAGCCTTTGCAGTGGGGAATTAAAGATATAGTTAGTGGCTGCAGTTTCCACGGCAAAACCTGCATGACTTCTAGTTATATTACAAGATATATCTCTTATTTCGGTTTCTTTTCAAAATATGTATATGTCTGACTTATTATTAAAAAAATTCCGCTGCAATGTTGCAGGGTTGCCACATATTTTTTTGTTCCATTTTTATTTACTTCACTAAACGAGTCAATATAAACACATAAAGAGAACACTGTAAAACATTTTATATTAAATTTTTTTTTCAAAAACTTCTGAAATTTGTCCCGGTTAATCCGATCCCGGATAATCGGGAGTCTACTGTAAACAATAAAAATATATAAAAAAGGACCGCTAATGTTTTCTAACTCTAAACACGTGTTTGGCCGTTACCAAAAATGTGGAACATCTCATAAAAAAAAATTTTTTTTTTGTGCTAGATAATCCGGTTTTGGATTCTGCGGTTTTTTTTAAATGTGCATTTTGTGAATTTAATAACTTTTGATCTATCTATGTAAAGTATTCTTACGGGTTCACTTTGGTCTTTCCAACTTAATTTCTTGTCTTCTTTACTACTGTCATCGGTGTCTACTTCTTCTTGTTCTTCTTCCTCTTCGTCTTCTTCAGCAGCGAAGGATAAGGCCTGTATCTGGAAATACATTTCAAAACGCATGAGCTCATTAAATCTACATTTCAAGTTTATTATGGAAAACTGTAACCAAACAGCTCACTACCAAACTTACTCAAAGAGCTTACGGCTTACTCAACATCATACATGTCTCATATTGAGAGGTATTTTATATAAATGATTTCACGATTTGTTAAGATTTGAAGAAATATAAATTTGTTACTAAACAAACATCAAAATTGGAACACTTATCTTAAATGAAATTAATGAAAATATAGAATTCATTAACAGTAATCTATACTAATATATAGATAGGTAAAGTTTGTGAGTTTGGATGTAGGAGGTAATCTCCGAAACCACTCATCCGATTTGAAAAATTCTTTCACCAATATTTAGAATGGACTTTCGGAGTGGTTATAGGCATATTATCCCTCTAAAACAAAAGGGCTTTTCGTGGTAACCGATTTTACAACTAAAGTCGACGAAAAAATGGTCATGCGATGCATTTTTTTACAAACGCTGCCTTAACGGTAAGATATATTTAAATGCTTTCTATAAAGAAATTGTAGCACTCAAAAAGTTCTATAAAAAAATCTGCGACGGCATATATCTATATGTTAAGGTTAATAATCAAGTTGATAAAATATGAATAAAACATATATTTAAAATTAATTTTAATTTGTCGAGGATAATTTGAGTATCTAATGTTAAATTTTTATCAAAATAAATTTGCTTATCGGCAGGGATATTTTAAGTAGATAAAAATTGGCATTCACACATTTTTTAGACAAGTAGTTTAGATTATATTGATTTTTCACTGATACTCTTATAGTCTCAAACTAAATTCCACGCGGGCGAAGCTGCGGGCACAGCTAGTATCATATAAACGTAACTCTAAGCAATGTGATTAGTGACGAGTTATTTTACTTGTGACTGACATTTCAGATATGTGTTCAATTGTAATTATGATCACCAATCAATTATTCATAAGTCGGCGGAGAAATCACTAGTATACTACTAACTAAACCTCAACTAGTTTCTTTCACCATTACGATCAAATACCTACGACAACAATAGTTCAGCTCATTAGTGAATTCATAAATTGATACATAAAAAATTAGCTCAAAGTTCTTTTAGTCACCTGCTGTTTTTGTTTATTTTTCTGGGCTTGCTTAGCTTCAATCTCTTTTAAGCGTTCTTTATCTTTTTCAGCCTTTTTTTGGGCTAATTTCTTTTCTCTCTCTTTAACAATGTGTTCTTGTTTAGCTCGCATCTCATCGAGGGTGACGAGACCTATTGTGGAGCTTTTTAATTGTTGTTCTACGGCATCGTAATGAGTTGCAAATTTATTCTCAATATTATGTATTCGAAGATCTTCCTCTATTTTTTTCTTTCTCAGTTCTATCTCTTGTTGTGCCTTTTCACGTTTTTTCATAAGTTGCATGGCCCTACCAGCCTCTGAAGCAGCCCCCTTGTAATGAGCCATACTGCAGATTTCTTTAAACGATTATTTAAAAAAAGTCACTTATAAAATAATTACAAAATGTGTTTATTTACACGACAGTGGCACAGTGTGTCACAGGCTTGGAAGGTCTCTGGAACATTATGATTATGACAGTCGAAAATGCATAGAAAAAGTCTTAAGGCGGCCATACACGCTCGACGCTCCGGTATATCGTAGAGGTACTTCGCAGTCATCGCTAGTGATGGATCCGCTCTGTACTAACTACTACAATCTACAATGTAGTACTATATTACATTGAAGTGTACACTTCACGCCTTCTGAAGTGTAGTGCACACTACAAACTATACACACTTCAAAGTTATTGAAAGTACGAGTCCATAGTCCAAATAGTACATTTTTTATGTGAAATTTTTGGGAAGTTTATGTAGATTAAAGTTTATGCAATAAATTTTTCATATTCGGTATAAGTTACTGTAATGAAAGTTCAACGTTTTACAAAAATAAGTCAGAAATATTTTTAAAAAATGCAAACTTTGTTGTCTCATACCTCCATAACTCTTGATATTAGATCATGGTTGCTTGAACATTTTCGACTCATAATCAAGGCAGGAATATAGTCCTGCGAGGTTATTAATGTTCTACAAATAACCGTGTATATTTTTATAAAAATCATGCTTATTGTTCTCACTGAACGCTCCTTCCGTAATGATAGTTCAACTTTTTGTAAAAATAATTCAGAAATATTGTAAAAAAAAAAATTCACACTGTAACATTACATGTCTGTATAACTATTGATATTAGCTTTGCTTGAGCATTTTCGATTCATTTTGTATTTCGTGATATATTGAAAGTTAAACTTGCTGGTTAATTAAATATAATAAACAAAATAAATTAAATTAAATCTATTTACAAAATCTTTCAATTTTTTAATAGCACTTTTTTGTTGTCGTTATTTTACGTTTGTTTTTTTATTATTGGCCAAAGGCACGATCTACTTATACTAATATTAATATGATTATCTATCAATGGCTGAAAGTAAACGACAAAGAATGAATGATTTAAAAAAAAATCTATTATTATTTTACAAATAGTATAGAATTGTAGAGCGAACATAAGATGTATTATGTATCTATTTATTTTATTATAGATTGTACCATATACCAGATTATATATTATAGATGTAGATGTATTCAATTCAATTCAATTTAATTTCAATTTATTTATTTATAACATAACATTTACATTACAAACATATGTTCAATTCGTAAATATTATTAAAAAGTGAGATAATATACAAACAACAAAATATCAAACGTACATAAATTCATTCATATCAAAGGTGTAGGAGAATCCCGCTTCGGAAAACCCTCTCAGACACATGGAATATATCAATACCCAAAGCGAATTTGTTCAGCATAGCTGTGGCTCTTCCAACAGGCATAACAATCGGCAGGTTGATCCTGTATATTGGAATGTGAAACAATCTATGCTGACGATGTCTAATGTAATTATCAGAAACGTACAAACCAATGCTCTGCATAATTTCGGGATAATCGATCACACCGCACAACAATCGATAAAAATGTAAAAAATAAAAGCATACCCTGGAGAAGCTCGGTTGGGTAATGCCAAGGGTAATGCCCGTACTCTCTCATGTAGAGATATCTCAGAAACTTCTTTTGAACTTTCTCCACCATAAGAGAGTACTTGCCCTCATGTGGCCCCCAGATCATCGAGCCGCTCTCGAGTCTACTTCGCACCAAGGAGTTGTAAAGAGTTTTCAGTACGCGGGTATTCTCGAAAACCCTGGCAGTACGCAGAACAAATCCTAACATTCTCAAAGCATTACCACTGATCGTCTCTATGTGATCGTGAAATGTTAGGTTGCTTACAAATCTAACACCTAGATCTTTAACATTCGATGTTCTTGTCAGATTTTGGTCATTCATTTTGTAGCGAGTTTTTTGGGGCCTAGTGAAGGATGTAACCGAACACTTGGAAACATTAAACAAGAGTTTATTTCGTCTTCTCCTGATATATTTGATATATCTGCTTGGAGAAGATGAAATTATTATTATAATTAGTATTATAAATTGAATAATATTATGGGATACGTAAATATAAATATGTAAGTTATTATGGATAGTATATTAGTAATAGATTATAGAATACTAGAATAAAGTGTAAAATAATAGTTTATATAGAGGAGTATCATATAAACCTACTTAAGAAATTTAAAAAAAAGAGTAAGCTGAAAATGAAGTAAACAATTAATCGAATAGTTGAAAATGAAGTATAAGAAGAAGAATAAAGTAAAATACGAATCAAATTGTAGAAGGGAGTACTGTTATCATTAATAAATAAGGAAAAAAATAAATTAATTAATAATTAAAAAAATTGCAAATCACCCTAAACTTTTACAATATGAAGAGACGTGCTCTCCCCTCGATGTCCAGAGAAACACTGACAACTGTATTGGACTGTTTGGACGACGTCATTGGTGCATAAAGCGAACTAACACAATCAAAGCGTGTATGTACATTGGATTCCTGGATGGGCACTAACACATAAGTCGTCTATATCAAAGATTTGAACAGACTGTATAGGCACAGTATACCCAGAAGTACAGGTGACCGCAAAAGAATTGAAATTCGATTCTTTTTATGTGTGCGATGGACAAGTCTGTGCGTGTGTGTGTGTGGGGCGCTGTCAGTTCGTCAGTTGTACCATAGCCAGGGCCGGCCCGTTCTTATAGGCAAACGAGTCCATGGCCTAGGGCGCACGTATTTGGGGGGCGGCACCGGCAAGCGAACGGGTAGTCAGCGACACGACCACGAAAATCAGTCGAATGGTTCGAACGCGCGGCGCCCTGCGTTTTGCAGTCAAAATTTGACTAGCTTCTTCAATCAAAGGAATTTGATCTTAATGCTGCTACAAATGCTCTCCTAAAAGCAAAAAACTTCCTAGAAAGCTGTAGAAGTGATTTAAAATTCGAAAAAATGCTAGTACCTACATGCAAGATATATTTCAGAAGAAGCCAACATTCCCGCAACATTCGCATCAGAATCAAAGCCAGTCTGCTTTAGAAAAAGAAAAGACACTTTTGTTATGAAGCGGAAGATGATCCTAAATATGATGAGAAAGACCAGTTCAAAATTAATTTTTATTTTTCCGTGCTGGATACTACAATAAATTCAATCGATGAGATGTTTAATCAGATAAAAATTGTTTTAAAAAGTTTTCAACAAAAAAAGTTAGATACACTCTCCTTTATGTAAGTAAATCATATCTGTGTTCTTATCATTTGATGAGAAATTACACACTTATCTATATTAGTGTTTTATTTTGCCGTGAATTATTTTAAAAGGGAACCGTTCCAGTCTGTCGCCTAGGGCGCCAAGTTTGCTTGGGCTGGCGCTAACCATAGTTGTGACAGGGAGAGGTCATGTTGCATGCAATGTCTTTTAAATGAAAAGTCGTAAGCGTTGTAAAGTAATCGAAAATTGGAACCGTATCTTTAGCGCGTAAAAAAAACCGCGATCGACTCAAAATTGCTGAAAAAACTAAAACAATTGGAGCCTGATGCCAATAAGAATATAGTGATAAAAATTATTCATATAAATTAATTAATAACAATTTTTTAAATATACTGGTTGTACCAGAGCTAGCAGCAGAAACTTGGAAGGTAGATATGCATTATCAAAGTTTGCATTTTTTTCTAACTTATTTTTAACAAAAAGTTGAACTATCATAACTTATATCGATTATCAAAAATTCATTTGATTCAATAAAACATAAATAAAGTAATTAAAACATTGTAAAAAAAACTTTTTTCAATTTTTACTAGGTTTTTATCATTTTATTCGACTTGTATTAAAGGGAATGAACTTTTCATAATCAACATAAGTTAATGTAATGATAGTTCAACTTTTTGCAAAAAATTAATCAGAAATATTGAAAAAAAGCAACTTTTGATACTGTACATCTCCATGTTTGCTTGAACATTTTAGACTCATAATATAGGCAGGAATCTATCAGCCAAGTTTCTGCTGCTAGCTCTGGTACAGCCTGTATATTTATAATTTTTATTGTTCCTATTTTTGTCTTTATATTTAACTATAAATAAATAAATGCTTTAAACAAAACTGTTTTATTAATATTATTAATATTTAAAGCATTAACTTTGTGGTTAGACATAATAACAGAATGTTAGAAAACTTAGTAAAAACCACTACCAGATTTACGGTCTACCGGTTTCGAGACGTACCCGTCTCTTCGTCAGGACCAACACTACACTACTACATTCACAACACTATACACCCCAACCATAGTATTGTCAAACTATCACCACTATTGTTCACATGCGTGTTAATCTTGTCAGAGACAAGCATGCACTGATTATAAACCATTGAACTAGTGAACAATTCAGGGATCTAAGGAGAGAGGGCGGGGTCAAATGTGGGTATTACCACATCTCTTGTGAACGCTATATTGAACAAAGGGCTATATGGAAAATTAATTTGGTTATTAATGAGAGGTACTCTATTATTCACCGCCTCCCTAATGTAAAAAATTTCTAAATTATTCAATTTTAAACCTTTATTATTAGTAGTTAATATTTTTACCCCTATTTTTGGGTAAAATTTATGATTATTTTCTATGAGGTGGTTGGAAAATTCTAAAAATTGTTGTTATTAAGACACCTCATATAACCTCATTAATCGAAGTGTGCTGTCATCTGTGAACCAATTGTCATAAATTTTCGAAATTCGTAGTGAGTACCTATTATACGTACCGACGGAGTAATTCAAATTTTAAATATTCCGTGACGTTATCGGGCTGCCGGCGCCGTTGGTATAGACGTACCACTATAACTTGGCGTGCGAGGGAGGGCGTCCCTGTCGCGTAACAGAAGTTGTCAGAGTGTAAATTAATTACACAACACAAAATGTACAGAATGTCCGGTGACCGGTGTCGTATTATATACAGAAATTTGGTCGGGCAGCACTAAAGAAACCATGCAGTAATGGCGGCCGTTTTATCTGTCAAACTGTCAGACGGTAATATCGGTCCATTATTCGCTTTTTCAGCTTCGCAAAATTTTAATACTTCGTTGGCAATTGTTCTTCTTCTTCATCAATCCCGGACTATTTAGGATGTTTTAGACATGATAATTCAGTGTATATTGGTAGTCAAGATGTCACAGCTCCCGACCAAATACAAAATTGAACTAAATGACAGGGCGAGGGGTTACCGCCGGGTGCGAGCGGGGCGGGTTTTAGTTCCAAATTCGCCGCACGCCAAGTTACGTTGGGCAAGCAATAGCGCGCGTGCAACAGACGTCACCAGGAGCCTTTGTTCCGAGAGAATATATAACCGAGACGCCCCCATACACTACACGTCCAGTTTGCGACTATCATCGAGAGCAGCCGAAGGCTCTAGTCCATTGTTACATGTAGCGTTACGGGGATAGTAACGACGTTTTATTCTTTTTTCATTTTGTTAATTGTAATTGTTGTAAGCAAAAATAAATCCTGTAAAACGACTTTTAATGAATTTCTTCGCATTAAGGAGTGGTGACCTCGACATCAACATCAATCTTTACAACCACACATACATCATGTCCAAAAAGATAAAAATATTATTAACACTTTTGCAATAAGCTCTGCAGAGGCGGAATTGCTATTTTTTTGTTAATTGCTATTTTTTTAAAAAAATCACATGTCACAGAAATAGGTTGATGTACCTTCGTGGGGTTGGGTCTGAGGTGATAGAAATTACTGTGTAATAAACCGGCCGGGAGATCTCAGATCTACGCGAGCCCGCGGTTATGCCCTCCCCTAGGTATAATCAAACCTCAGATGACTGACTGGGACACTGATATCTCCAAGGCGGATGAAGGGATATGAAAAAAATCAAAACAAGTTATTCTCTTACAAGTTACTATATATTAGGCAAAGTGGCAAATTTACATTAAAAAAATTAACATTTCCTACAGACGATGAAGCTTAGTGGCAATTAAGTTTACAAACTACGAGAATCTTAATCTAGGTGGAGAGAAACACAACTATAAGCAACTAAAAGGCGAAGCACATACAATCTGGTCTTAATCTAAAAGTGAGTGGTGACGAGATTAACTTTTGAGTTTTATTTTTTTCTTTTTAAACACTTTTCGGCTGAACCAGGCGGGGGGAAAAAAGTCTTTGGATTGGAGAAACCTGTTTGCGGCGAGCGATGATGGGGGGGGGGGGGTTTCTTCGTGCCGTCGTCTCCTCTGGCTAGGCGGGTTCGTCAGCGCCTTCTGGCGTCGGCGTCGGTGCTCGTGTAGTCGGCGGTGCACTGGGGCGTCGGTTCTCGTCACCGGGTACACTGGGCGTCGCGGTGGTCTGATTCGACACTTGAGTCGCGGTACTGATTCGACACTGGAGTCGCGGTAATGATACAGCGTCGCGATGCCGACATGGTGGTCACTACCGTTCGGACTTGCTTCCCCCCCCAGGAGTTACTAGAGTAACCGGCGATGCTGTTCTTACGGGCACCGCTAGGATCTTTAGCTTCTCCACACTCTCGTCTTCAACTCTCAACTGGCGGCCGGCTTCGCCTTATATCCGCTTCTCGCCGATCTGAGGCGTGACCGATTAATACTTTTAAAGTAGGTCTCCCAAAATCTAATGTCATGTATACCTCACTTATAATAGGTCGGTAACTTTGTCTTCGTTACCGATGTATACCTATTAATAGAAATATAAAATTTAAAATAAAATGCCACTAGTGTATAAAAAAAGGATACATATAAATTATAATTGTCCAGGTAGTGAAAGAGAGGTGGGCGTGAATTAAAATTATACAAAATAGGCAATGCAAAATTCACGTCCCAACCTGTTTGAATCCTTTGGATACAATTTCATATGTACTTATAACCTAATGCATCGGTATTTACACTTATTCTAACACGACATTTACTTATTTGCAATCAATTAAACTATTTTGTCTTAATCTCGTATGCATTTTTTTCTTTCTTTCATATTTATGTATTGAAAGGAATTCATACGATTACAAAAACCATAAGCGGTCGCTTGATATTAAACAAGGTCTATTCGAGTGATGCACATTTTGGGAATAGTTAACAAGCAATCAACTACAAATCAAATATTAGGTACAATTAGTATAAAAGATGTTTTGAAAATTCCTTTTGCAGACAGATTTCTAAAGACAACTAAGAAAAAACGATTGGAATTTTATACTAAATTAATTGTGTCACACGAACATCTACAATTAATACATTTACTCACAAAAAGATATTTTATTACATTGGGTTACTTGTCAGTATTGACCACTAAGACGATGCTTTATGTAATGCCTTAATGCCTGCATGTAATGCCTTCATAAATCTTGAAAGTTCTGCCTAAAACATGGGTCTCATAGTAAACCAGCAGAAGACCAAATACATGGCCGTAGGATGCACCCAACAAATCCCAACTCTCTTGTGTGGAAGTCAAAATTTTGAAACGGTACCAAGATTTACATACCTAGGATCCCTGATAACAAGCAACAACAATACTACAGAGGAGATCCAAAAGCGCATAGTGAGCGCAAATCGCTGTTTTTTCCGCCTACAAAAGCAAATAAAATCCAGACTGCTGTCCAGAAACACCAAGATATTAGTGTACAAAACGCTTATTAGGCCAGTGCTCACGTACGCAGCTGAGACATGGGTACTAACTAAGAGGAATGAGTGAGCACTGGACGTTTTTGAAAGGAAAATTTTGAGGCGTATCTTCGGACCGGTTCTAGAAAATGGACTTTGGCGCAGACGTTACAACAATGAGCTCTATACTCCATTTAAGAAGCCAAACGTACAAATTAACCTTATTCTCAGTAATAATTAAAACTAACACATTAGCAGAGGCCACATAGGCCATAATTCCGATTATATCATATTAACAATTCGCAAAATCACAATATAAAAAAAAAAGATATACGTAACCGATTTAATTTCGACCCCTATTACATTACTTTATGCATCAAAACATATAGAAAGCCTTTATAACAATTACTAATCAGAATTATGAGATCCCTATGTGAATACAAAAAAAAAAACATGTTGACATTTCGCACAGTAATTAATTTGAGATCAGAAACAAACATTATACCGTCTTCAACTGTGATCTTCTTAATTGCCACTTTGCTAACATATAGTCGCTACGTGAGTCTGCGATCCCTATCCCTTGGCGCCGGCTACATTAATTAAACATATGCAGCCGTAATTAACAGATTCTATCGCTACGTATTGCATATTACTCCCGCGTCGTGTCGCGGATGTACCTTTTTCATCCGGGGACATCAAGACAAAGACAAAGAGAAAGAAACGTTTCTGCGTTCTCTATCGAAAAAAAAGACGGTTTTACGATGGCCTTTCGAAACACGACACTTTTTGCCAGAAGAAATGTATTTGTTTTTTTTGAAACATTTGGCCATCCTTTCATAAGATGTAGCATTTCTACAACCGATTTCCATTGTCCGTTGAGGACAATAGTGGAAACTTTAAAAAATGTATTTCAAAACGTTTGGCGAAAAAAACTCTTCAACTTTCCAAACCATTGTCTTACGTGTTAATAGTCCGTTCTAACCTATTGTCTAACACGAGACTAAAGCCATGTATTCACTAGGGGACAAATTGTCCCTCAACAGCACGCGCGGCGTAGAGTCTACGTGACGTTGCAACGTTGTGCACTGTTCCGCGACCTCGCGCACAACATAGCGCGGCATTTCTACGTGCCGTAGCAACGTTGCCATGCGCACGGTACCCGAGCGTACTCACTGCAACATTCCGCGGAGCGTCAGTACCACGTGGTATGTTTACAAGTGAATACGCATGCGCTGTATCTGTCAAGATGACAATGCGGGGAAACGAAATCGTTCTTGAACTCATCGAGCTGTATCGATCGAAGATCGCATAGAATGTCCGTCATTCTTTCTCTTTGCAGTAAATAATTTCGCATTCTCCTCTTTTTTCTCCTCTTACTTTTCGATAAACTTATTAACATAAACAGATACGCGGCTATCATCATAACCTCATAGGGCGATATATTTCCGCGACGTCTGGAAAACAATAATTATTTGCAAAAAGGACCTTGTTTTTAATAATATTCAATTTACTACAGTAAAATCTCGTTTATTTGAAATTGCGACCCAAAAAAACATTTCGAATTGCGCGGAACCCCGTTTTCGCCAAATGAGATACTGCAGCTGTCAACATAAGCTCATCGGGTGACATTTCCGCGACAAGATATGCGAGTCCCGGTGTGTACACGTCAAATGGCCGCGTCATTGTCCCCGAAACATGAGCGTAGATGTTGATGCGACATGCCGAGCGGAATGTTTCGCGATTTGTCCCCTAGTGAATACATGGCTTAAGGGTCGAAGATGTATCCCCGTCGTAAAAAATCAATTCCTATCCTTCCGCGATGTTTCTCTAGAACAAAAGGTGCAGGCTTGTTGTACACCTACTGTTGTGAATAGGACGTGCGTTTTTTAACGTCCGGCAATGTTATTTCCTAAACAAAAGCTCCAGTATTTTCTTCGGACTCCATTGTTTGATCTTTAGCTTGCGACCTCGGAGGAATTATTTGTCGCAATGTTACTTTTTTTTAAACAATAGGTTAAATCTCTTGTCTTCGAGCGAAAGGGTCGGAACGGCCGGGGATCGCGCTGCAATGCCGTGAATACATGGCGCGTCACTTTGAAGCCCGGGTGCTTCGATCCTGGTATTGCCCTATGCCAAAATTAATAACTCGGTTCGCGTCATATTCCGGTACATCAAGGTGTTTGAAGTTTGAAATTCGATTAAAAACATGTGAAATGTGAAGTCTAGTATAATGAAGTACTTCATTATAGTACTTTGTTCATAGCGGCCAACACTACAACACATTATTATTTATCTATGGCCATCACATTTCGTGTTCATATTGGGCAATATGGCAGGTTTTAGGTTTTTTCGTGATAAGTAATTTGTGATCTACTAAACTTAAATATTCATTCGCACATAGGCAATTCAATTTTATTGGTTTTTGAAAAAGGCTTTTAATGAATGTAGCATTTTAATTTTGTGGTTGAGTTTGTTGTGAACAGGTTTTTAAAACAATGGTATTGAACATGGGTTCCAATGATAATATCGATGAGACGGGAGTGAATCAAGATGTAATTAATATTCTTTCTGACTTGGAAGAAGGAGAGATAAACGAAGCCAGCGATCTCGATGAAGTTTCCGATGTGTCAACGGAGGAAGAATTATTATTGCGGCAGCGGATAACTATTTTGGAAAATTACAATTCCGCCCTCGGGAAAAAGGAGGCGCGACTCCGTCGCTCAGGAAAGGGTAATGATTGTATTTATGGTGTTCTTGAATAAAATATTTTGTGTGAATAAGTAATGATGGTTTTCTTTTAGATAAAAAAGTAGGCGCTAAAAACTCCCGGTCCAAAGTCACTCAGAATGTGCGCGTATCTCCTCCGCCCCTGGCCAACCTCATCGTCATCGATGACGTTGACGATGAGATCCCGTACGCTGTGTTCAAGAAGACGAGAAGTCAAATCAAGACTCCCAGGCGCCACAAAAGGCCGCACAGTCACAAGTACGTATCCAAAAAAATCGGAAAGGCAACCAAAAAGTCAACGTGTGACGATGCCAAGTCTTCCGGTGAATCTGATTATGAAAACATCAGAAGACACAAGCGGATACTACGAGAAGCAGTTGGAATATCAAAGGCCAAAATTGATCATTCGTCTCTCAAAAAGAGGTTACTGCATATCATGAAGGGTTCACATTCCACATTGAACAACGAGAGAGAGATTGTGAATATTACGAAAGAAAATGAACAAATTGTTAATGTCAAGTCTGAAGCCGACAATAAAATTGAAAATAGAATTAACGGTGTCAAGGTGGATGTAACTGTCGATCTAAAGACAGAGGAAAATATGAGTACTAAAAGTACAGAAAAAAGCACACCACCAATAGTGAACGATGATGAATTATATGCTAATGAAATGAAAAATTCGAAAGAATCAATAGATTTAGACAAAAATAATTGCACATCTGATGATGAGGCTGAAACATTACGTCAGCTTGCTTTAAATTCTAAATCCATTCGTAAAAATAGTAATCCTCCCCCGGTTACAGAATGTCAAGTCGCCACGCCGAATACTAAGCTAGAAGATGTAAAAGTCGACGAGAGTTCGGACAGTGATACCGCAGAACTGAGAATGATAGCATTGAAATCTGCGATGTTAAAAAAAGCCATAGAAAGAAAAAAATTGAAAAAAGACACTAAGCGAAAGCATTTAAAACGTAAAAGAAAATCTTTATCAAGCATTTTTTCGGATGACGGTTTTGAAAATATAGACTTATCTTATCTGTCAAATGATAATAATACTGACGTGGAAACAATTGATATGGAAATCGATATGGAGCCTTGTAAGAGTCCCGCAATTGAATCTGGCTTTCCCAATACATTTGAAATGTATAATCAGTCGGACAATCCATTTCCTCAGCAAAATGTACAGGATTATCTGCCGCAAGATATTGCCGAAGATCAGAATTATCAGTATTTGTTTAATGATTTTCAATACTACGATAGCAACAATTACATTCACAAGCCGATGAAGAGCAATGAAAGTTATCCAATGAATATATCTGATAAAATCCACGAAGACATGGATGAGGAAGAAGACTTGGAAGAGGATGAGGATATTTTACGAGCCAAACTTTTACATTCTATTAGCAAAAATCATTCCAAGGAATTCTCTCAAAAGACCACAGAATTGACATTGCCGACTGACAATAAATCTGATAAATCGAACTCTGTAAAGGCGTGGGAACAGTTAGACTCTGGGTTGATTATCAAGCTGGGAGATTCAGATTCTGGAAGCGAGTGTGAAACAACAAAAAATTTGACTTTGATGCATAAAAAGTTAACACAGCAAAATGAGTTCCAAAGGAATTTAGATATATATCTCAAAAGTGCTCGCTCAAAATTTGAGAGCAGCTCGCCTGTAATAACGCAGCAAAATGAGAATTCTCTGGCCAAGAAACACACCCCCATGGTAAGTATTGTTCTGAAAGTTTTTTTTTTTGTTTTCTTATGTATCTTTGTTAATTTTTTTCTTATTTATTAGGCTGTTAGACATTTACCAAAAGCAGATCAGCAAGAATACAGGCAATTAGTGAAGCGAATGTCTGAGTTGGAGAAGGTGAGGAATGCCCGGCAGATGATGCTGCAAAAGGACATCGCGGCCGGACAAAACAATCTTAAAATTACACTTACCCGACCCCATTCTCTTAATGATGAGAAGTCTCAAAGTAATATTGAAAATATACGAATAGTGGAATCGCCCTCATCTCATAAGGCTAATGGGATGGTTTCTGGTAGAAGTCTCCAAATTGTGAAGAGTACCACTGGTCCGAGTGGATTGGACATTCAACTTGATATGTCAAGGTACATTTTTATGATCTGAATTTTTAAAAATTTCTTTATAAACAATTTCTATATTTCAAAATACTACATTCTGCATGGCAATAAAGGAATATTATGTTCAGTGGTTGTTACAATGTGCCGAAAATTGTGCTTAAGGCGGTACATTCACTGCAAATTTCGGTGTTTTTTATGAAAATGTGGGTTTTTATTATTCATTTATATCAGAATGTATACGATAGATTGCAATTTTTTAAGGCGATAACTTAGATAGAACCTTTGTTCTTATATAAATAATAAACTGAACATTATTTACAATAATTAAGAAAAATATAGGCATTAATCCACAGGCGGCGGCAAAAAAACGTTTTTAATGTTCCCGGGCGAAGAGTCATTCGTTGAAATTTTGTATGTAAGCGTAATATGTTATATAATACGTAATAATATAGAAACCGTACGTAAGAAATTAAGAAATATTCAATATTTATAAAGTTATAATGGTTCAAACTTGCAATAAATTGTTACATATTTTGGTGCTTTTCAAATCTTGTTTATTCATATAAAAATATGATTTTAAACGATATATTGTATCTATATTCACACTTTGAGTCTTCATTCACTATTAAAAGGCTAAAATTTTTATTAAAAACACATTAATTATTATTTTAAAATAAAAATTCTAAAGTATGAAAAACGACATCCTCATATGTCAAAATGCCATCATATGACGTTTGGCCACGGCAGAGGCCAGACGTCTTTATGTAGCCGAATATTCCTCGTCATTTATTTCACTGTTAATCGTACTTCTATGCCAAATTTGACATTTATATGAATTATTATTATATAATACACTCAAAAGCAATTGATATCTCCCATATATTAAGGTTTTATATATACATTTTCGAACGGTTTCATCCTTTTTACACTTTGAACATACGTCACATGTCAGTTTCGGTATTATCCCAATTTCAACAATTGCTCCAGATCATTTGAAGTATCAAGATACACACTGTACACACCGTGCGCATGCGCGTTCACGTCTACCGTGTATTTATTCCTTGTTTAACTTGTTGAGGGCCTAAAAATTCCAAAGCAACATATAGGCAAGGGCCGTAAATTTTCGGAATTTTTTGTGATTTTTCTTTTTACGAAAAAACCATGAAAACATGCGTAAATTAAAAAAAAAACACACACATTCATATTATTTTATCGTAAGTGTCGAAATGCAATGATTTTTTTATCAAAAAATTTAAAAAAATAATCTTTTTTTGAATTCCGATAATGTTGCCAACCCGACATTTTCCGAAAAATAATAATTAAACCATTTGCCGAAAATTAATATTTACTACATACACTACTATTATTATTTGATATCCTACCTAAAAATTTTCTTCTGTGTGGTATATTTTGTCGCACGGCACGGCACACAACGGAACATCACACTCAAAACACATATAACATGTTTCCTTCCGTTGCTTTCGTGCCGCGCACACAAAACACTACGCCATTGTTTCACTTTAAATTTTGAAGCATATGATCCACATTTAACACACACATTTCTCAAATAAACGCAACATAAATAATGTATTTTTGTTAATAAATCACTGTTTGTATCAAATTGCACCATAAACCAAGAAATATCGCGAATATATGTATATATTATCCGCGCGTAGATCCGTGTTCCAACTGTGATTGCTGGGCGCGAACTGAAGAAATAAAAAACCCTTCCTATCGACATAGCAACGGAATCACGTGATTTTTGCATGTACCATACACGTGAACGTCTTTCGCGCGCTGGGCACATGACGACGGAATAGATCGACACGGCGACAGACACGTGATTTTTGCATGTACCACGCATGTGTCTTTCGCGTACTAAGGACGTGACGACGACGGAATATTATTTCATTATATAATTTTCGATCGTACAACATGAGTTTAGGGCGACATCTATAACTTTTCTATACGATTTTGACGACCGAAAAACTTCTACTTTGAGTGTTGATTTAAGCTATAATCGGCCATGTTTTTGAGTCGAAAATGGAACGACAGGTCACAACAGGATTTCTCTATTGGGAAAAAATTACGTTTTTCAAATTCGATACGCGGCCGTCGATAAATAATTTATTTTGTGCCTGTCGGATATATCCGACGCGGCCCCTGGGGACAGTCGCGCTCCGTCGGATATATGCGACGCGGCCCCAGGCTCATTAATATTACGGTATACATTATGATTTGAAAAGGATTTCAGAATTATTAACCCTTAACCACCTAGCATATATTTTTGTTACACAACTCCTCCCGTGGGACTCCCGAATAAAATAATTCACAATGGTTAAATTTAGTAAAGGATGGTTTTGTTTTTAATTAAAATTCTATTGAGGAATATATAAAACTCTTAATTAGAAAAGAAGGCAGATGAAAATCAGCATTTTTTTTTTCTTTTAATCATAAATAATTGTCAATACCTCTTATTTCAGGCTTACAAACTAATATATTTGAAAAATGAGATCCACAAAAATTATCATGTAGAATAGGAACTTCTTACAACTTTTTTTTCAGTGTTGAATAATTAACAAACGTAGAAAAAAATTAAAATTCTTCTTAAAATCACAAATTAAATAAAATTGGAGGCTCTTAATTCATAGTTTTTCACGTCAGTGAAAACACAGCTTGTTTGAGCATTCAAGGCAAATTGGCGCTTTACATTTGAAACACATGTATTGCGTATTGCGTTTCTTTGTGTATTTGCAAGTTGAACAGTTTTTACGAACCGCTAACGTTTCTTCGGCACTGCTGCTACATGGAACTGCTGATGGAGTGGTCACGTTTCTGTGGAGGATACGTTGAGTTTCACATTATTGCAATTTCACACGTTGCAATTTCACATTGAATTCGTCATTAAAAAAATATGATATGCTGGTTTTTTATCTTCTCTTCCCTCCACTGTATAATACTGCAAAGTTCTCAATCGTAAAAACGGTGGGGCAGATGACCAACGAAAGTAATTCCTTTCAAAATAATTCTTCTTCCACGGTCTCCATCGAATTTCAGACCATCATCTTCAGATGAAAACTCTTCGTTTCCACGTAAAATTGAAGACAAATGATGTTGGGATGGAGAATTTTCTTTATCACCTAGTACAGTTGGCTCTTCGTATTCGGAATCAGACGCAGAACCTTCTTCCAATACATGATCTAGCCCAACATTATCTTGACAGATCTTGTTCCAAACACCGCTCGATATTATTGTCACTAAGAGCCATTTTAAACGAAAACCATAAAAAACACGATTAAAAAAAAATTACGTAACCACCTACCATAGGTCTCTCAGACCCCCTGCGATAGTTTTTTACTCACCTGAAGCAAACACACGCACGTACGAGCGTTTGCGCGACACTTGGGGGCGCGGGGAAAAGGTATAGGAACTAACAAGTTAGTACGAAACTTGGGCGCTAAAATATTCACGATTATCAATTCGACGGGGTCTGTGAGACGTATGGTAGGTGGTTAAGGGCTAATATGTTTATTAAATTCTATACAGTAAGTATTAATTAAACGTAAATAAAATAAGGGAATTTGTCGAAAGAAAAATAATACATTTTGACATACGTGTTACGCGTGTGGGATTAGGTAATTGTTTTGTTATTGTCATATTACGATATGCATTGATTTAAAAAGGAGTTCAGAATTATTAATATAATTCTTAAATTATTTACGGAAAATAATAAGTCGACTCAAATAATATAAGATCATTTGTCAAAAGTTAAATAAGTAAAACTCTTTCTATCAAAACCTTACTGTTTTAGCAACATATGTTCCATAAATATGTAACGAACGTGTAATTTTTATTCGATTTACGCTCAGATGACATCTCATGTACGGCTTGAAAGCGGACAATCTAACGACGTAATTTGACAGATTCGGCATGTTTGTGGAACTTTTGTCTAGCCTTAAGGAGGAATCAAATATCAAAAATTTTTGAACTGCAACGTAAAATAGTGTCACTTTTTTAGGTAGGTACCTAATTCCTGTTGCAATTCCCAGCAGAAACATTTATAAAGTGCTTTTGGTGTTAGGGAAAAAAAGAAACAGGAAAACATCAGATTTAGACTTCTCTAGGAAATGGTAAAAAATAGTGTAAAACTGGGGAAATAACAATTGTATATATCGTCGCTGTATAAATAATTAAGCCTATGTGCCGTTTAATACATTCTCAGATGAATGAATCAATTTTTCAATTTTTCATATAAATAATAAAGATATAAAGTCCGCCTAGTAATTATTTAAAATATTTTTAATAAATCTAGTCTATGCAATTATTTTTTAAAACAGTTTCATTTGTTTATCTCAGAATGTACTAAAACGGCACAAAGGCTTAATTATATATACAGCGACGATATATATGGGAGAAATGAAAATTTCCATGAAATTAAAAACAATTTTTGCAGTAAAATTTACGGATACGCCCTTCTCATATCCGTAAACTTAACACAACGAAATAATGCGCATATTACGCACTGTACCCACATTAGCTCAATTGCAAGCTTATATGAAAAGACATATATACCTTAGTAATAAAAATGTCGCGGTTTTCATAATAGTATAATAAATATTGCAGCTTTGAAATGATTGCCAATGAAGTATTAATGTTTTGCAAAGCTGACAGTTTGACAGATAGAACGGCCGTCATTACTGCATGGTTTCTTTAGTGCTGCCCGACCAAATTTCTGTATTTAATACGACACCGGTTACTGGACATTCTGTACATTATGTATTGTGTAATAAATTTACACCCTGGCAACTTCTGTTAAGCGACAGGGACGCCCTCCCTCGCACGCCAAGTTATCTATACAAGCACGTCTATACCAACGCCGGCGCCGGCGGCCCGATAACGTCACGGAATATTTAAAATTTGAATTACTCCGTCGGTAGGTATAATAGGTACTCACTACGAATTTTGAAAATTTATGACAATTGGTTCACAGATGACAGCACACTTCCGTTTTTTTGGGAGAAATCAAATAATAAAGAGATATTTTTGACATAGATATTTGTCTAGACATGCTTCATTTTCAGTCAAATCAATTATAACATGATGGTAAACTTAATTTACAAAGAAAGGGAGTAAAATAAAAACTTGGTTTTTATGGGTTAGTTTTTTTTACTTTGAATTTCGAATTAATGTGTTCCGCACAATTCGATTTTTTTTTTTGGGTCTTTGAATTTTTAATTAATGAGGTTTTACTGTAATAGAATTTCCAGATATTAGAATCAAAATTCAAGAGAACCAATGTTCAGAATAATAATCGGAATGTAAATAACTATTTTGAGAACAGATATTAGAAACCATTCAATCTTGTGAAATTGCTAGCCTTTGTGAGCCGACTTGAACATAATGGTTGAGTGTAAAATTAGATTCTTATTGTCGTAATATTATGTTTTTCAGCTTGAACCCGAGTATTAATAAGTAGTGGTTAATACGTAATTAAAATGATAATGAATTTTTTTTGCTATACATCCTTTTTGATATACATCCTTCCCTTGGAAATGGATATTAAGGGTCCATCCACTATACTATTTAGTTGTGTATTTTGCTGAAATTTTATCCATTGTTTCAAGACTCCCACTTCGAAATCTATTTATAATTTCATGAAAATCTGCACAGGATAGTGGACAGAATTATTGCTTGTAACTGACTACTTGCGCTTTATGAATGAAGAAATGTTAATTATTTATATTAAAATTTGTTCCAGTTTATGCACAGTATAACTTGAAATTCCTTTTTGAAAACTTTGGGCATTTGATTTGATTTATATATTATTTTGACACACAGGCAGAAGATTAGCAATCAGATGAAAGTTGTGGAGCAGTTGCAAAATGAAGGGAAGGGATTGAGGGAGAAAACTGAATCTCTCTCTGCCCAACTTCATGCAGTGAACACAGCACTGCGAGGATCTCGGATAGCCCTGAATAATAACCAAAGGACTCTGCATACGGCACACCGAAATCTCGTCAGATTTCGGAAACAGCATCACATCCTGCTCAATAGGTGGGTTCAATTTTAAAGACTATTCATCAAATGGCATTTAGTCACTAAAGCCACCCAAATTATTTGATACGAAATTCATGCGGTCAATTTGTTCACTCCATAGAGATTACTGATTCAGTAGCCCCTCAATCATCAACCACTTGCATGTAAACATTAATTTTTTTTCATTTTTTATTTCAACTTATATTATTTTTAACTTATTTTTTTACCAATGAGCAGATATCGGCTGGTGAAATTAAACTAAATTTTATGTTTTCTTTTACAGAATAAAAAATTCTCCTTTATCTAAAGTCAACAACAACTTAGCAATTACGATTAAACAAAATGTTAACACAAACATTGATAATAGCAAGGTTAAGTCTGTTACTGTTATGGACGATGGAGCTTTGATTACTAAAAATTATCACAATACGATAAAAACTGTGGGCATTCAGAAAAAAAATCTCGAAGCCATTAAAAACAAAACAATTCCAGATGCGAATTTAAACTTTCCAAAGATCGACTGCTTAAAGACTGTTAATTCTGAATTATATACTCAAAATAAACCTGCAATTTCTACTGCGGAAAATATTTCTCAAAAATCATCTTTCAATCAGCCGAATTCACAAAATATCTCATCGAGAATATCTCTTGAAAGGTGTGAGCAGGCGACTGTATCGGCAGCCGCGGGTGCAATTTGTAATTTAACTAATTTAAATAATTCTGTTACTTTCAATAATAAGTTACCCGCAGATAATTTAGATTTGCCAACAAATGGTGGAGATATGATATCTAACGTTGAAAAAGAATTTCATCTGGGAAATATATCTGATAGTAAATTAGATCCAATAATACAGGATCAAGATTTAAAGTCTGAAATTCAAAAATGTGAAAATGATTTATCTGTATCTATTCTTCAGCGAGATTTTGCAAAGTCACCGGAAGGTGTAAAATTACAAAATTTTAATAGCTTTTCTGATCTATCAAAAGACATCAAAACCATTTCTGATTCACATATACGAGAAGCTGAGAGTAAAAAAGGTGTCTGTGGAAATAGTGAGGATAGCAATGGTCCGCCATCCATTGCTGAAAAAGAAAATCTGCGCCCTGGAAATATTTCTTCAGCTACAGTCGAACAAGAATTAAGTAGTCGGAGTCATAATTCATCACCACCGGAGGACTATATCCAAATAGGAAAAATGGTTTTGGATAATAAATTATTAGAAATTGAAAATGAAGGCACTAACAAAGTTAACGAAAATTATAGTCTAGATATAAGTGATACTCAAAGTTCCTTTAGTGAAAATGTTCCAATTACTGTGAATGTATCCAGTAATACATATGCATTGGTTAAAGATGTAGAGGTTCGCATCAATAATCTACCACAAGCTGAATGTGTTCTAATGGAAACGACGGGAGCAGAAATGAATGTTCTGGCTAAAGATTGTTTGAAAGGAAGTGATGCGGAGAATTCAACTACCGCTCATTCTAAATCCGTTTATCCGCAAAATATAGTAATAGAACATTCCACTAAAGATAGATGCATACATTCAATGGAATCTGCTAATCGGGAGTACAAATCACCACTGCAAGTTTTGAAGACCAAGAACAAGTATGTTGAAGTGAAATATTATCCTTATTTTTTTATGTCGTATTTGTTGCCATAATGACTAGGTAGTTTATCGAATACCAATAAATATTAATCATCCATTTTGTCACAATTTAAAAAATCTATATAGTACAATAAATTGACGGTAATGGTAATAGTCAACCCGTTCCATGCCCAAAACGTGCGTTCAGGAGGCTCTCTAATGTATATACACGTAACAAACAAGTTAACTTTTCCTCTCTAGGGCTGGAAACTGAGTTGAAATTGCCTCTAATTATGTGAATATCTCAGTGTATAAGTACATATATATACCAAATTCAGAGTTCATATTTTAGGTAGGAAGGAATAATAAGTAAAGCTAATAGCAAGGAAAAGAGAACTGAGTAAAAGTTTATTTTTTATAGTAATTTTCTATATTTTTCTCGCATTTTCATGTTTTTCGAACTTTCCCAAACCTATTTTGGGGACTATTTTAAAATTGTTTTAAATCAAAAAGCGTGGCACAAAATAAGATTCGGTGGTATTTTTCAACAGAGAAAGCGCTGCCAAGCTCGTTATCTATTTCCAATTCATATTGATATTTTAGCTAACATTATGGTGCATTGCCTGCGTGTTGTACTGCAAAATATTTATTATAAAATCAGCGTAAATATAGTTTTTTTATAATACATATATGCTAATTTCAGGTTAAGAAAATAAAATACTATTTATATATTTTTTTACGTCTATCATTTACTCAAAAAAAGAATGTTACGAGATTTTGTAAACGGACTTACTCACACTAATGCAAAAGGCTTACCTGAAGTGAATGGACTCTACATATTAATTTCTTCATCCACAGTGTCAAAATTATACCCAAACTTGTCTTGATCGTATTGTATTCATATTAAAATTTTGACATTTGACTGATAATGGTTTACTTTTCTCTCCCGAGTAGAAACCGGTAGAAACAAATACCAACATAAATCTATCTATGTCTTGTTTATTTTTTATTATTATTCTCGTATATTAGTGTTGGGATGACAATCAACAAAATAGTAATATTGGTATTTTAAGAATATAGTTTACTATATTTATACATAACCACGCGAGTATCAATTTACTTTATTTTTTTTAAAGGAGCTTAATATATTTTTCAGTTGGTCAGAAGATGCTCAGGCAATTTTCTGCCCGTTTGAAGTCGGAGGAAGTTGTATGGATCCGGAATGCAAATACTTTCACCCAGGCTCTTAAAATACATGCACCAAAATGATTATTTACTTTTAGAACAAAAACTTTAGCCACTTTTGTGGCTACAGTTCTTTAATCCTAGTCCTTTTTAATTTTTATATTTTACCATTTGATATCCTAATTTTAAACACAATACTACGGGTGAAAATAACAGCATTCAACCTTGGAACACGCTCAATAAAGTGTAATGTATATCTTCTTTTTATTATCATTTTTTGAAAAAGTGGTTGTATATATGCGTTCACATAGGTGCAATTAAAAAACATTTAATATCGATCTAATTAGGAATTTCTTTGAGTTGAATCCTCAAATTATCATTTAGGATATTCATATTATGAATTTTATAATGTACTCTTTTCCATTCATCAGTTTGGTGTAGCAAATGATACTGTACTAAACATATAGCCATTATATTGTGCTTGTGTCAACATGAGGTCAAATGTGTCTTGCTCAGTATTGATTGTAACTTTTATCTTTGTAATATGACATTGATATCCTTGGCAGATTTATAAATAACAGGGGAACCCATAAATTATGTTATTAAATTTTAGAATCTCGCCAATACATTATATCGAAGTGTTTTCTTTTGTTGGTTTCGTGGTTTTGGACTATACAGAGATATTTTAAGCAAGAAAAATATATTAAAGTGACAGATGATAAAATTCATTTTCGACATAATATATTATATAGAAATTCCGAAAAGTGTTACTGCAGCGCAGTGTAAAAAAATATTTGAGATGTGGGGAAGACTGTTGCGAAAAGTCAGTTGCCAATCATCAATACAAACAGATACAAATCTCAAATAACGGTTAGTGTGTCACCGGCTAAAATACCATCCCTATTGACTTATGGGTTTTTGAATAGACTGAAGCTTGTAGCTATAGCATGAGATATTTGATTGAATTTTAGCTCCTATAAACAGGGACTGGGCCTATTTAACATCAACAATATTATTTATACTTAAGGCCAGTTGCATCAACTTTGTTTATGGTAATATTTCATTTAAAGCATAGATTTTTGCGTTCTCGCCAATCAAACAACCCGAACTTTTACTCTAAAGCAAGTTGTTACAACGGGCCCTTAGTTACATATAAATTGGATTTTTATTTGTATATTTTTTATTGCAGACAATTTGTCTATTTTATTATAATTTTACAACCTTTGACTAATGCTTACATCTGTAGCATAAATATGCAATTAATTAATTTTTTACTAAAATAATTAAATTTCTAGGTTTTCTAGCTTAAACATTGCGCACTAAACTAAGAAAACAATGTTTTATACATATCTAACTGTTGTATTAAGTGCCAATAAACATTTCTTCATTTAAATTGTTATATTGTGAGTAGTCAGATTAATCTGTTCTGTGCACTATTATTATTGCAAGCTTATGACTTTGTGTAACTTCACAATAATTTTGAATTTTTTACTTATTGCTATTGAATAAAAATAATACGTATCTATTCTCTAGTAAGCAATTTAGACCGGCACATTTTTACTCATTGTTTTTTTATATTGATATGATTTTTTGTCAAGAAAATTAAGAGTCACTCATTGAATAAGTGCAATAGGCATGATGACAGATTTTGAAATAACATTCTATATTGTAGGTACACATCTACTATTACCCAAAATAACATTATTTCAGTAATAAACCATGTTTTTAAATAATTGTATTTTCATCTACATATTTTTAATTTCGCGTAAAAACGCCCGCAGCTGTCATTTCATCTACATGATGTCAAGCCTCAGTAAACATTGCATTGTGTCCATGGCAACGGTTCAAAGCAACGGTGATGGGTACTGAGGCGTGACGTCATTCGCTCCGAACGATGTTTCAGTTAAAATGACAGATTGCACAATTTTATACTTTTATTTTATTGAAAATCTTATTAATCTCAATGTGTATATTAAAACTGGATCATTTTTTAGAATCCTTTCAAAATATTTTCTTCTCTAAAATCACTTATTCTTTAATTCTTTAATACTGTCATCATGCCTATTGATTTAAATGTGCAAATGTTATTATCGTATGTTCATTTATAGAACATCTATTTTTCTTAAATATGTCTTTTTCTTTCTAATATATGTCTGTAGCCAATAATACATACCACCAGCTGAAAGAATTGTTGTTTTGTTACAGCAGCTGTGCTAAGTATGAAAAAAATAATTAAATGGATATTTCACAATATATGCTTTCAGTTGCCGTTTTACACCTCTATCCGGGAATGAATTCACAATACTCGGCAGCCGCTGGTAAGTGAACTGTCTCATTATTTTTGTGTATTCCATGAAGTGTATAATGAGTGCACCTAGAACTGATGGTAATCTGACTTTGAGACACTTACGGACTCCTTGTTCAAAATTTTACGTGTTTTTTTTTGTTCTAAACTACAACACCTTAGATGTACATAAATAAAAAATGTTATTTAGTGATTTTAAAAGTCAATAAAATTTACTATTAAAATTATTTCTTGTTTTATTTGAGTATTATTTTTATAATGACATTACAAATATATAACATGATTTGCCTTGCTGAGAACTGATGCCAGTAATGGTGCATTAAGGAGAAGGTAAGGATAGAGGAGAAATGTAAGTAAAATAAATATCTACATTTGATTTTTTAAGTTTTATACCCCAAAGTCATAATGAGCTCAGAAAACATTTTTTTTGACATATATACGTCTTGTGCATTCGACAATTTAACCGGTCGGATGCTGCGCAATCTCACACATGATTGCTGTTTTTTACACAATTTTTTTTGACGGTTATATTCTTGTAAAAATCAACAATAATCGCTAAGAAGTTGCAATTTCTGGTTTCTCAATAGACAGACTTCAATAATTACTTATATTTCAATTATTACTTGTACAATAATTACTTATTCATTAATTAAGAAAATAAGTAGCGAAATTTACTGTCAGAAATGTGCGCACATGTTTATCGAATAAAACCATGGAAGCAATAACACTAAAGATATTGTATTTCAATATTTTTGTTCTAAATGTATCAAAGAATATAAAAATACTTAATTTGAACACTTTTTTGTTTAAAAATAATACTTTTTTAACAGATAAATAACACAATTAATGCGTGGTGCGAAGACGACATTTGGAATGATTTTTGGTCCGGTTTGCGTGGCAAATGAGGTTTCTTGACAAATAGAACTCGTTCATTTATTCAAAAACTTGAGATATAACCAATGATAAGCTTTAAAAACCCACAAACGCTGGTAAAATAGGCCGAATTCGCATACGTTTCTAGAGAGTGCAAATTTGCGCTCTGGCACTCGACCGGTTAATAAGTATTCATTTTTTTGTTGGATATTCAGTAATACTAAAAAGTCTATTTATTACCGTTGATCAAACAACCAAAATCAAGACATTAAGCTGACTAAGTCCAGCCATATATCAACACTTTGACTGCTGGATGATTTTCTTCGACATCGTTTCGGTGCTAAAATGTAGCCAATATTTAAAATTCTTAAGACAATGATTACAGGAATAATTTATTGTTATCTACCCCCATAAACCAATTTGTTTTCTCTAGGTGGCCAGCGCCGCCATAAACACCACTGTTTTTTCAATGACAAATGTTACATAGTGCGTTTACACTCACCCAAAAATATATCTGGTCAATATTATTCATCAAAGTAACTATTTTTCAAAAAATATTGCACGTCTCATTCAGGTATTCAACGATTCTGTGAACACGTCTAAATTTCGTCTGTTGGGTAGGTTATTTTTTCGTATAATATATTTTTCCGTATAATATATTTTTCATATTTATTTTTAATCAACATAATATAATATAAAGTTTCTCAGAGGCGTTGTAGGATTCTAGGATTTGTGATAAAAAAAGCAAATATTTATTGAAAATATATCGCATAATTTGGACATTTCAAACTGAAGCAGTTTGCATTATAAAATATGCCTGAAAACATATTTCTGAACCATGCTGTAAAAATGCTATGTAAATGAAAATGATAAATATGTATTGTTGTAATATGTATGAAAATATTAATATGAGTAAAATTTTTTATGAAAGTCTTATGGAACACTGATGCTGCTGTCTGCTCCGCTCGTCCTCTCCTCTCTACACTGTAGACAGTGTCTCAATTCAAGAAATTTGCACAAATTATCTCAGAAAAATATATCACTAGAAAGTCTGTTCTATACAAATATAAAAAGATAACACTCAAAATTCATATACAAAGTAAAAATTGTCTTTACACTTTGAAAACTTAAAAACTGCTGTATTACGGATAAATTGTCATTAAAGAATAAAAAGTTTTTTACATACAAATGGGAAAAATATAAATAAAATTTTAAAAGTAATATGCAAAAATTACAGTGTGAACGAACTTTATGATCATAAACGAAATGAATGCGAAAAATGAAAGAAAATGACCCAATTATACGACGTATGGTTTAGTATCAACCCTCATGCTGTAGAATGTCGATAGGCATTTTCAGCACACAACGAATGTTTATGAGGACGCCTGTAGGCGTTTTCAGCAGTGGACGTTTAATGAGCCATACTTTATTTATTTAATGATTCAGAATACAGTTGTCACTCTCTAACGAAATCCGAGAGACCAAGCAAATTATTTAGTTATAGAGAATTTTCGTTATAAAGAGTGAGAAACAAAATTAACTTGTGTCTGTGTAGCAAAAGCATAAATAATTTATTTATCTATTTACACCATTGTATTACATTGGTTAATATATAACTAATTAAGCTTATATAAATTAATACTTTAACAAGTCAGTCAATATCGTTTACACTCTTCTGTTATTCCAAAATGTTGCATATCTAATCATTTAATCTGGAGACTATATCCAGTCTTCAATAAAATAAAATGAACAAATGAATAAAAAAATTCAATTTGGCTGTGTTCAAAACTTGGTGGGTGGTGCTGGGTGGATCGGTGGATCTCCTCGTCTTCTTGATCCTGTTTTTAAGATTTCCTCATTGGTAAACTCAGCTGTTGTGTCTGGACCCTCATTCACTGCAGCGAAGCTCTTCAGCTCTTTGGAAGTAAAGGTAACTTGTATATTAATTTGCTGGTTCACTCACGTAGCGGTAGATCCTGTGGCCGGTTCATATTCTAGTTTTGTGGAACAGTCAGGTTGTAGCCCTGCGTGGCGAAGATAATACTGGATAGTTGTTGCTATCACTTCTTTCCAGGCTTTGCTCAGTAGAACCCATGTGTCCAGTGTACTGTTAGAGACCTTGTCGCCTGAGTCGATCTCGTTAAGTTTTTAATAGCACATTGGTCGGATAGAGGTAAAACATTTGTCATGTTAGCAGGGAAAAAAGCAGCTCAATATTGATTGTTGGGGTGAGGGAAGCAGTTGTCTATCAGCGGTAGGATTTTTCTTCCCTTCAGATTGTATCATATCTTCGCACTACTTCTCCGAAGAGTTAGGATTTTATCCATGCGGACTTTTTGGTCTTGTAGGTGACCGGTAACTTGAAATTCTTGATACTGCGTGGATTTTTTAACTTATGATGTCCGCTAGCACTGATGCTGTCTAGAGTGTTTGCCAGCCACACACTACTCGTTTTTAAATCTGAGATTCTTGTCTAGCATCCTTTTTCAATAAAATCCGGTCTTATCTGCATTGAAGATTGCGTTATGATAGTACCTAAAGATCTATTCCAGTCAGCCGTTGATGACATTTCTGTCCACATCACGGGCCTCTTGTAAGTATTCTGTGTGATTCCTGAAGTAAGAAAATTCCAAGAAACGGACTTTCTAGATGTCTTTTTCGGCGAGAGTGTATCGATTTTTTCGTTATAGAGAGTGAATAAATACATGGGTTCTTATGGAAAACCAAAAAAGTCTGGTTCATTTTCACGTTATACAGAGTTTTTCACTAGGGAGGGAGTTTCGTTACACAGTGTTGACCTTACATATTTACATTTTGTGATGGAAAATACAAAATTTATTAATGCATGGAAATGAACAGTCATAATAATACAAAAAATTGCCAAAAGCCGAAGTTTGATAAACCTAATCTGCTGCTGGTAAAAATTATTCATTGATATCACGTACATGCCACAATGAAAACCTTGCAGAAAAATTATAAATAACGTAAATTATCATTAAAAAGAATTTATCCAGACAAAAATTATGTAGAACATTTATAAAAATTGTGAAATAATGAATTTCAAGCCGTACAGCTGAAGCCATCTTCTTCTTCTTCAGCCTTCTTCGCTCATACCTTCAATTGGCACGAGTCGAGGTTTTGGATGAGGGGATTTTCCTGGAACAGAAGGGTGCAATAAATTGTTGAAGTTTACTGACAATTGATGAAAGCATTGTCCGTATTGTGCCAGTATGTAGGGATGCTTTGTTATGTTTATGTTAATTTATATTGTGCCATTTTTGCGTAATAGACGCTTCAAGGGCACTTTATATGTGCGACATCCCGAAAAAATGAGTTTTTAGGCTCTTTTTGAAGTGTTCCTGGTTCTCCATAGATCGCAGCAATGGAGACAGTTGATTCCACATAGCTGGGCCCGCAAAGCTGAAAGCACATTCCGCAAACTTGGTGGCTCCAGGTCTTCTTGGTAGAGTGCAGAGTGCAGAGTGCCTCCGACTCAGCTGAGCTGTCTTCCAGTGATATTGTCTGGGATATAGAGGTCGATCAAATATTGTGGGGCTTTTCTTTGAAGACTTGTACACCATCAGAGAGAGTTTGAAATTTATTCTCTCTGGCAGGCGAAGCCAATATAGCTGCCCCAGCATTGAGGATATCCGCGAGAACTTTGATGCTTTGAATACAAGCCTCCCTGCAGCATTCATCACTGACTGAAGTCCATCTAGCTGAGCTGAGACCTAGGTCGGATGTAAATGTTTATTTTTTCTGGAGATAGGCTCCGGAAGCAAGTTAAAGTGTACAAGTAATATGTTGTAACGAACAAAAAAATGTATGATGCGCGGAGGTCTGCCTGGTGTGGTGTCGCCGTGTCCCTAGCTCGACCCCTTTGTTTATATGTATCGCGGAGATTTTCATTGTGGTAATACAAACAAAACTCTGAGTCGATTGACAGGTATCGTTGGACAGTCAGTGTTGTACAGCGCTGACGGTGCAACAGAAAACAAAATACTAATGATTTTTTAAAAAATGTCCATGCACCGTTTGTTATCATCATCATCATCCCCTTGTCCTAGTAGGGTCGAGGGCCCAAAGACTCGATAAGGTGCTTTCATATTCCCCTATCTTGCGCTGCTTCCATTTTTGTTGCTTCTTCCAGTTTAATCTGGGGTAACCCTCCAGCCGTCTTCCTTCCGGGGTTGCCAAGAGGATCATTCTTGATAATCGTTCCTCTGGTTTTCTTAGTACATGTCCAAGCCATCTCATTTGTGATTTTTCTATATGGACGAGGAGGGGCTAAAAAGTTTTCTTTTTATCAAAAAAATCCAAAACAAAATATATATTAAAAAAAATGCCATTCTGCGTTTTTTTTTATGAACAATCACTATGAAACGTATTTCTATGCAAAATTTGACCATAATTTGAATTAATTTTATGTTATACTGGGTGTCTCATGGATAGTAGCTACAACTTTACAGGTGGATTTGCTAATGAGTCGAAAATGGTCAAGCAACCAAGACCTAATATCAATAGTTATGGAGATATGCAACATTAAAGTTTGCATTTTTTTTTCAATATTTCTGACTTATTTTTTGCAAAAAGTTTAAGTATCATTACAGTAATTTATATCGATTATGAAAAATTAATTTGCTTCAATACAACTCAAATAAAATGATAAAAACCCAGTAAATTTTTTTATTTTCAATTTTTGCAAGGTTTTTATCATTTTATTCGACTTGTATTAAGGCGAATAATTTTTCATAATCGATATAAGTTACTGTAATGATACTTCACCTTTTTGCAAAAAATAAGTCAGAAATACCTATTGGAAAAAAATGAAAAACTTTGATATTGCATATCGTCATAACTATTAATATTAGGTCATGGTTGCTTGAACATTTTCGACTCATTTTATCAAGTCAGAAATCCCACTGTAAAGTTTTTGCTACTACCTATGAGACATCTTGTATAATTAAAAGCAAATGATTTTTTCCAAGATAATACCTATCTAGGTACTTACGTTTTTTGCCAACTTTTATTAAGTAGGGGAAACCGTGGCGGAACGGGGTAGCGGGGCGGGATAGGAAAGGGTCCTAGGGCTCGCTAAACTTGGCCGTGCCCCCGTGCACCACTATAACTTGGCGTGCGAGGGAGGGCGCCCCTGTCAGGTTGTAAATTTATTACACAATACATAATGAAGGTACTGAATGTCCGGTGACCAGTGTCAGAGCCTTCAATACAAATTTGGTCGGGTAACAGCGCGCTCCGCGGCGGCCGCTCTATCTGTCAAACTGTCAGACGGTAATATCGGTCCATTATTTGCTTTTTCAGCTTCGCAAAACATTACTACTTCATTGGCAATTGTTCTTGCTCTACCCCGGACTGTTTTGGTTGTTTTGGAAAGAATAATTCAGTGTATATTGGTAATCAAGATGTCACAGCTCCCGAGCAAATACAAAATTGTACTGAATTACAGGGCGAGGGGTTACCGCCGGGTGCGGGCGGAGCGGGTTTTAGTTCCAATCTTGCCGCACGCCAAGTTATGTTGGGCAGGCAATACCCTCGACAGAGACGCGTGACCTTCACACAAAACGTTCAGTTTACTTCGCTGTATCTTAAGAATTGGTCGCTGTTATTGTGAAAGAGCGCTTGGTTTGGATTTTACAGAGGATAGGAGAAAAAGCTTGCAAATTATAATATTTGCTCTGCGACATCGAGGTAATTACACTATACACCATTCTTTATTCGGAAATTAACATTACAGGTTTATTTCGATATACTTTTGACTGACTAAAAGTCTAGTGATAACGCAAGACTAACAAATATATCGGTCATACTTAATACTCATAATACTTGTTTTAAATAACGTTATGTTGGGGCACAGTGAGTGGGGCGCAATGGGGTACACCTAGTTCCGCCCTTGATAATATTTGTACTTCTTATATAAGTATGCAAGTTTACTTGATCTGCAGACGGTGCGTAAATATGTTAGAAAAACCAGTCGGTTTTCCAAAGCTACGAAGGAACATCCTGTCCTCTTAGTTCTTACTCTTCCGTCACACACAAAGAACTTGGCAATAATAGAAATATAGCTCGTGACAATTATGTTATATTATTGTGCTTCTTTCCCCATTGCTCCCACAAATTACAGCCATTAGACGTTGCCTTCATGAAACATTTAAGCTTGTATTATACGAGGTCGCACCGTGCTTTTTGGCTAAGTCTTCTTAAATGCAGCAGAACAGTCATTAAAGGCTTTGAGAAAACTGATATCTAGCCATCCAACATTAATATATTCACGAATGATGACTTTCTTCCAACAACAGATATTATTTAGGAGAACCCTGAGAGAATAATATAGAAAGCGCTGACAGTACCAGTCGCCGCTCTGTCATTTATCAAACACTTGAAGATCTTTCTACTTTTGTTGTCAATGCTCTGCCAAACACCGAAACACCGAAATTCTTGAATGTTTGATTCCACTGCCCGTGCCGAAACAAAATTTTCAATCACATCCCCAAAGGGCATTACAAGACTGAATTAGAAGAATCTATTAAAAAGACATAAAATATCTAGGAAGTGAAAAAAAGAAAAAATGAAACAAAAACTGATGTTTGAAAGAAAAGAAAACCAACCCAAAGGAATGAAAACAAAGCCAAGGAAACAGAAATAATCGTAACTGAATCTGAAGAAAGCTCGGAAGAAGAAGACGCGGCCTGCTTGTATTGCCAAGATTTGTGCTAGAAGTCTAATGAAGGCTGGGGTTCTTATGGCGTTTGTGAAAAAAGGGCACATATGGCATGTGCTGGTCTACAGTGATGATGATAGTGTTCTCATCTGCGAACTTCGTCAATAATTGGTACCCCATTGGGCCCCTGGTTCATTTCCCATTGTGCCCGGGGGGTGGGGCAGAATGGGAAATTTCTCTTTTTTTCATTTTTTCTTTATAAATTTAGAAAAGTTTAGGTTTAATTTCTTTGAAGAGAAATAAGTTAATAAAAATACAAATTAACAAATAATGGTGTTATTACTTTCGAACCCTCATAAATTGTCATCAAAGCTTAGCTACCCCGTTCCGCCCCGGGTTCCCCTAAGTATACATATCCAGCTCAAACAGGTTGTAAGCCCTGAGTCATTTTGTGTAAGAGACTTCCATCCACTAATCTAATATATAAATAGCTTCGTCTCTGTGAGACTTCTATAATTTATCCTTAATTTAAAAAATCATCGAATTCAGACAATCAGTTCTTGAGATATCATCAAAAAAGCCGTTCCATACAATATGAGAAAAATAATTTTCTTCATAATTTTTTTTCGTGATTTTTTCCGATGTTTTAATAGTTATTCTGCTATTCGGGTGGAGACAAATCCAACAAATCAAAGATCATAAAAATCGGTCCAGCCGTTCTTGAGTTATAAATGGTGTAACGTGTAACTAATCCGACTTTGTTTTATATTTATAGATGTGTAATTCACACTGGTGAATTTATTAAAAATTAAAAAAATAAAAATTAGAATGGTTTTACAACTAATAATAGTACATGACGATTTTGCGAGCTATTACTCAATTAAACTAATCGTGATCGAAAGGTCGCGGGTCCGAACCTCACTCCAGACCAGCAAGTTAGTCCTATTTTCATAGCACAAGCGTTTAGCTTAGTTTGAAAATAGTAATAATATTGATGTGACGTGACACATATTCCGTGTTCTCATCTCTATTAAAAAAAAAAACTTTGTGAGATGACTCAAGGAATAGTGGATTAATAATAGGAAGTTGGATGAACCAGAAATCTATGCTACGATTAATTTAAGTTGGATGAATACAGAAATCGGTCCATAATGTGCTCATTATAAAATGTGTGGGTTTATAATTTATAATGTCTTAGTTCATCCATCTATATTTACCTACAGCTTTATTTTCTCATTTCTAAGGATTCTGGTCTACCTATTTTAATTAAACGTAGAAAATAATTATTCAGTGGTAAATATATTCCCAATAAAATTTATCACGAAGACTTCATTGAAAATAATGAAATAGAAAATATTGCAACACTTGTATGTACTCACCTTGTGTTTTATTTTTGCGTTTATCGTTATTGGGATCGACGACATTTACAAAAGTTGGTAAATTATGCTTCTACAATAGGTATGTGGGAGTTCTGACTCACGTCGTGGGTCACCAGATGTGGGAAGCCCGACTCACGTCGGAAGTCACCAATTTGTGGGGGTTGGTGTGATTGAATCGACCCTTTGTGTACGGTCGAGAAGCTACCCCCTACAATGCTGCTTCTTAGTGATTCGTGGGTCACCACTCCGTATGTTATAGAGTTCGGAGTTCTCTTTTGCTGTTGATGATGATAATAAAAGTCGCAATGTGTTCTACAGAATTTATTATAGATAAAAATATCGAAGAGTATAAAGACACAGTTACGAATTCTCTTGGCGAGGGCCAATAGAGATCGCTTGAGGAGTGAGATAAGGTGGATTTCGAGTCAGCCTTCTTACACTGTTTCTACACAAAGGAAATTCGCTGTTCCGTTGCTCGTGGACGGAGTTGTGCTGATACGGCGGAGTGCCGTGCCCTCTGCTTTGCCGCGTGATCAGTTTCCATTGTCCGCGGCTGTCGCATCTCTGCTCCATCGGCGGATTCGCCGGGTGTGGTACGTGTTTCGTCAGGCGCCTGGGTTTGCCTTTGATACCGGCGCGTGTCCGTTAAGACTTGTGTCACCGACCCCTGCTGTGTGGCTCGTATCGCGTAGGTGCGGCGTCGATGGCTATTGTATGGTAGTGTGAGTACATACTACAGGTATACAATAGTTTTACTGCTTATTTTATTATATCTGTATTCTATTCAGAATATTTTGAGTAGGTGTGTTAAAATTTTTCCAGAACAGTAGGTATACTGGATTTTATCCATAGAGGTACCTAATATCATTAATCAAGATATTTTATAAATGTGTTACTGTATATGGAAAAATATGTATGAAAGTCTATTATGTGTTTATAGGACTTTCGTACCGCTGACTTAAGTGATCACTTTACACAATGTAACGTTCACCAATACAACCCAACTTCCAAGCACTTGATTCATGGGTGGAATTGGAGAACGTTACATTGTGTAAAGTGATCGTGAGCCCTATAAACACCCAATAGACTTTCGTGCACTTTCCCATATAAATAATTTTATCTCTATGAGACATCTATAATATATCTTGATCTATATTTTAATATAGGGTATATTATATGAAACTAAAAAGTATTCTTAAACAATATTTTTATATGAAAGTAGGTAGGTAGATATGTTCTAAGAACACAGTTACTGGATTTTGTCCCCAGAGGAATGATTAATTAATTAAGGATAAATCTGCTAGATACTCGTACATCTGTTGATTTTTCTCTTAACAAGTTAGTATACACAACTTTCTATAGGTATATTTTTTTAATGTGGAGTGTATATGAAAGATTATTGTTTCGAACATATACCTACATATATATAACATTCAAGATTTGATAATATGTGGATATTCTTACGATGGAATTGGTGAACGTTGCACTGTGTAGAGTAATCACTTAAGCCAGCTCATACAGAGCCATCGTATAAGAGACTACCATCCCACGTTTCTCATATATAAAAAGCTTCGTCTCTATGATACGTCTATAATTTATCCTTAATTAAAAAGTATTCCCTTATCGCATTTATAACTTCACAAAATGCGATTAATTGATCGCCCTACATTAGTCTGGTCGGAGGTCGGAGAACATCGGGCGAGTTTATTCTCTTAAAGTTGTAAGGAGCATTTGACATTCGCTGCATGACTCGGCCGTAGGTTTAGTGCATCAGTATGCATCGCGCCTCCCGCGGTCACCTATCGTGCGGTCGCCGAGGTGCAGTGTCTGTGACTCCAGGAACTACACTAAGGCCCGGTTGTTTCAAATTCGATCAAAGTAAGCGTAGAGTTTAAACTCGAATTTTTAGTACTTTTTCCGAAAATGGGTTATTTCAACTCGGATTAAGCGAAATCTGTCAGAGAATTCTGAGCGGAAATTTTAGATTAAACTCTCGGTCAGAGACGCACATGCGCACTGCGCAATGTAATTGACATCTGTCAATAAAATATTTTTTTATTAATTTTTCGACATTTTACATAAAAAGTGTCGAAATGTACAATATTATGTAGGGTGGCACAGGCTTGTGATGGATCCTCTTCTTCGCCTTTCAGCTCGATCCTACTCCTAACTGAGTTTACGCCTTGTTAGAGGCAAACAAGCTATCTATCTACGTCGGATGAAGGCTCTACGGTTTTTAACGTAGTATTTCCAAACACCCTCGCTTTATTCAAGACCTCCCCAGTTCACGTTGTGTAATTTTTTGTTTCGAACTATAGGGGATGAATTGGTTTTGTGGTAACCCTATCGCAAGCTAAACTTAAATTAAATACTGGGGTATGAAGTTCGTGAATGTTCATGGAAAACGCAAACAAAACTACCTAGCACGTCAATTAAGCCCTACGGTGCAATTGCTAAACATACTATGTTCCGTGGCCCTATATTATTTACCTATCATTCCTACGGACTGAAACCACTGCATCTGGTGTAGCTGCGCTTCCAGAGTGCGCGATCCTCTGCTCCCACGCCCTCTCCGCTCGATCCCCCATTGTCTTACCTGTATGGGATCGACCGCCATCCACTGGAAAGGTTAGTAACGTGCCGTTATCACATGCGCATGCACATATAGAGTACATAGATCCCCTGAAAGCCCTCGAGTCCT
The DNA here is from genome assembly GCA_016648135.1 of Agrypnia vestita. Taxonomy (NCBI): domain Eukaryota; kingdom Metazoa; phylum Arthropoda; class Insecta; order Trichoptera; family Phryganeidae; genus Agrypnia; species Agrypnia vestita. Next base: position 168,959 of record JADDOH010007487.1, read on the forward strand.
TCGTAGCCGCTCCTATGGATGATTCCGTCTTCGACGCCCTCGCTGATTAATAATTTTATCTTCCGCCGTTATCTCGCTGTGCTTATTCCTTACGATCTTTTATATTTACTCTGCATTATTTTTACATCAATTACATTGTTACGTTTATTTACTAGCCGGCCTAAGTTCCGTCACCTGTATCTGGCCCTATGTCTCATTCTAGTGGTACGTTGGGTTCTAATGGATAAGGGGTTTGTAGAAGGTATGTGTAAATGTATGTGTACGCGGAAAATGTGGTTGCTTTAAATTCGGCCCCTCCATACCCCAAGGCTCATCGGTGACCGATCCCATCTTCCTTCTCCCGACACGAGTTCCGGATACGTTGACCTGAGCCTGGATGCGCCTTTTCATGTTGGGCCTCTTCTGTGCAAAGTACCGCACCATCCCTCGCGTCAGTGTCTGGCGTCCGGGCTCAGAGCCAGTTTGCCCCCCGAATTCCAACTCCTCCAGGTTAAACTAAGTTAAACTACGGTATATATACTGCAGCTACTGTAAAGATGGTCCCGGGCCACCTGTCAAGTCAAAAATATGCGAGTGGGGAGGGGGAGTTTCCTAGGCTCCCCAACCCTCGCCTGTGAGCAACTGCAGCCCAGTGGCCATTCGCGACACTACAGTGACTGCAACCACCCTCCCAGGTAGTACTTATTATAATCTGGTATGCATCAATACGTTCAATCCATTCCAGACGAGGGAAGACATCCGCACGGGTGTTGTGCCACCCGTGAAGAGCCCCCTCATACACTACGTACGAATAGATACATACTAATAAAATATAATATACATACATATACTTACATATACAATACATAAATAAATACTTGTAATGGTTGGTTGCCATGTGGTTTCACGAGGCCATGACCCCTAGTATTAGTAGATGGAAAGGTGGATCTGGACAGTAGGGATATGCCTAGCCCCTGGCCAGGGATGTCGGTGTATTTTCTCCAAATGGTGTACAGCTAGAATCCTGCCATCGATGATGATGGGATCTGCCTAATTATCTCCGACTGATGTGTAACTGGAACCCTGCCATCACTGATGAAGATGATGTTGTCACTATCGAAACGTCACCTGATGATATTTAGCTGAACCGCCGCTAGTGATGATGATGATGATGATGATACTATCGTAACGTTTCCTGACGATATATATATCGGAGACACCGCTAATGATGATGATGATACTATCGGAACGCCCCCTGACTATATATGACTGGGACACTGCTAATGATGATGATGATACTATTGGAACGTCTCCGGACTATATATAGCCGAAACACCGCTAATGATGGTGATGATACTATCGTAACGACTCCTGACGATATATAGCTGAAACACCGCTAATGATGATGATGATGATGATGATGCTATCGAAACGCCCGCTGACTATATATAACTGGGACACTGCTAGTGATGATGATGATGAAGATACTATCGCAACGCCTCCTGACTATATACAACTGGGACGCTGCTAACGATGATGTTGATGATGATACTATCGAAACGCCTCCTGACTACATACAACTGGGACGCTGCTAATGATGGTGATGATGATGATGCTATTGAAACGTCTCCTGACAATATATAACTGGGACACTGCTAATGATGATGATGTTGATGATACTATCGAAACGCCTCCTGACTACATACAACTGGGACGCTGCTATTGATGGTGATGATGATGATACTATTGAAACGTCTCCTGACAATATATAACTGGGACACTGCTAATGATGGTGATGATACTATCGGAACGCCTCCTGACTATATATGACTGGAACACCGCTAATGAAGATGATGATGATAATACTATTGAAACACCTCCTGACGATATATATCTGGAACACCGCTAGTGATGATGATGATACTATCAGAACGCCTCCTGACTATATGTGACTGGAACACCGCTAATGAAGATGATGATGATGATACTATTGAAACGTCTCCTGACGATATACAACTGGGACACTGCTAATGATGGTGATGATACTATCGGGACGCCTCCTGACTATATATGACTGGAACAC